>PVKP010029115.1:10588-29456 GCA_004027715.1 Plecturocebus donacophilus
TTTTTGAAGCGGAGTCTTGCTCTTTCTCCCAGGGTGGAGTGCAGTGGCGTGATCTCAGCTTACTGCAACCTCAGCACCCCAGGTTCAAGGAAGTCTCCTGCCTCAGTCTCCCAAATAGCTGGGACTACAGGTGTGCCACCACCATGCCCAGCTAATTTTTGTATTTTTAGTAGAGACAGGGTTTCACCATGTTGGCCAAGCTGGTCTTGAACTTCTGACCTCAGGTGATCCTCCCTCCTTGGGCTCCCAAAGTGTTGAGATTACAGGCGTGAGCCACCTCACCTGGCCTCTGATACCATCTGTTCTAAATCATTGGCAGATTTCCTTTTGTGTATGGCAGAACTTAGGTGCTGATTTATAAGGCGAACATAGGAGAAGGCTGTTTACCTCCTCTTCATTACTTTTAGGCAGCACACCCTAACTTGTCACATTTAAGCATAGCAACCTTTACAGTCCTTGGTGCATATTACTAAACAGTATGTTGCCTACTGCAAGGTCTTCTAGGCTCTTTTGTTCAAAAATGTGAGCCGAAGGTTTGTGTAGTAAACTTAGTGATCTGTAAGGGCATGTAAACAGTAATAGTCTTTCATAAGAATTACTCTCTTAACCAGTCTGGTTGTATCAGAAACCAAAAATGACAATGTAGATAGCATAGTATGATAGTTAAGAACATTGACTCTGAGATAAGACAGTGCTGTATTTTAACCAGGCCCAGCCATTTAAGGACTGTGAAATATTATCTAGTTACTCAGTTTATCTGTTTTTCTTTTTTTCTGTAACAGGAGGATACTTATATCTCCAAAAGTTCTAAATGAGATAATGCATTGTGAAGTACTTTAGCATAATGCCTAGCAAATACTAAGAGCTTAGTGAATGTTAGAAAGATAGATATTCCTATCTGTTGGATTCATTTATAGTGTGTTCATTGTTCTTACTAGTTTCTTTTAGCCAGCTTGTGGCTACCTTTTTTTTTTTTTTTAAACTTGTGGTAGGTCTTTGAGTTAGATTGGGTTGATTGACCTGCATGTGGGAAGCATCTATATCAGGGGTCAGCAAATTATAGCTGCTGCTTATTTTGATAAATAAAATTTTGTTGGAACACAGCTATATACACTTGCTTACAAAAGCAGAGTTTAATAGTTGCTCCACAAAGTCTAAAATATTATTATCTGGTCCTTTAAAGAAAAGTTTGTAAGACCCCCACAGTCTAGATCAAGCTTGTCCAACCCACAACTCGTGGGCTGCGTGCAGCCCAGGATGCTTTGAATGCGGCTCAACACAAATTTGGAAACTTTCTTAAAACGTGAGATTTTTTTTTCTTCCAGATCATCAGCTATCTTTAGTGTTAGTGTATTTTATGTGTGGTCCAAGAGAGTTGTTGTTCTTCCAGTGTGGCCCAGGGAAGCCAAAAGGTTGGATACCCCTTGTCTAATCAAGAGTCTTTTTTTTTTTTCCTGGAAAAGTGACCTATGAAGCAAGTTCTAGAAATTAAAAGAGAAATAATTAAAATAGACTAGATTTGGCTGGGCGTGGTGGCTCCCATCTGTAATTGCAGCACTTTGGGAGGCCCAGGCAAGAGAATCACTTGAGCTCAGCAGTTTGAGACCAGCCTAGGCAACACGGTGAGACCCCTTCTCTGCTTACAAGAAAAAATGTTGGGCATGGTGGCATGTGCCTGTAGTCTCAATTAGTTGGGAGGCTGAGGTAGGAATTGAGCCAGTTTGAGGCCTCAGTGAACCATGAGATATGATGGAGCCACTGCGCTCCAGCCAGGTGACAGCACAAGACCCTGTTTCAAAAATAGATAAATAGGCTAGGCGTGGTGGCTCACACCTATTATCACAGCACTTGGGGAGGCCAAGGCAGGTGGATCACCTGAAGTGAGGAGTTCAAGACCAGCCTGAGCAATATGGTGAAATCCCATCTCTACTAAAAATACGAAAATATGGTGGTGGGCACCTGTAATCCCAGCTACTCCTGAGGCTGAGGCAGAGAATTGGTTGAACCCGGGAGGTGGAGGTTGCAGTGAGCTGAGATTGTGCCACCACACCGCAGCCTGGGCGACAGAGCAAGACTCTGTCTCAAAAACAAAACAAAAAACTGAAACATGAGCATATCCCCGAACAATAGCACCAAACTACTAGTAGTCATTGTATTCTTCACTGCCATGCAGTTTAAATTTGCAGTTAAAAAAAAATCCAGTTTCATTTAAGAATGTTCTTGATGAAGCAGTAAAAATTAGTTTTATTTAATCTTGACTTTTCAGTACTTGGCTTTTGAATATTTGTGTCACAAAATGGGAAGTACTTAACACTTCTTTTATATGTTGAAGTACTGTGGTTGTCTAAGGAAAAGTACTTGTACAGTTATTTGGGTTTCCAGCTAACTACTTGCCTTCTTCATAGAATAGCATTTTTACTTGAAAGAATAACTTAACAAAGTATGGTATTTAGACTTGGGTATTTGGCAGACGCTGTCTTGAAAATTTTCAAGGAAAACAACTGACTCTATTTTTGCCCAGTGATAAAAACTCAAGCAAAAATTAGAATTTTGGAAAGTTTATTTACTCCACCATGAGATTGTCTGCTTCCCAGTTAGTTTCCTGATTTTTTCGATATTATGTAATATGTCAACATTTGAAAGATCTGCATGACTTAGTGAACTAGAATTTTTCAAATGACCAATGTATGATGTGACAAAATCAGATTTGGGTAGAAGATCCATTCAAAGTATAAAGTAGACTAATGTATTTTAATTTTTTGAGACAGAGTCTTGCTCGTTACCCAGGCTGGAGTGCAATGGAGCGATCTTGGCTCACGACAACCTCCGCCTCCTGGGTACGAGCAATTCTCCTGCCACAGCCTCCTGAATAGCTGGGTTACAGACATGCGCCACCACACCCAGCTAATTTTGTATTTTTAGTAGAGATGGGGTTTCTCCATGTTGGTCGGGCTGGTCTCAAACTCCCGACCTCAGGCGATCTGCCTACCTCGGCCTCCCAAAGTGCTGGGATTACAGGCATGAGCCACTGAGCCTGACCAGACCAATGTATTTTAATATAATAATACAAAAAGTTATTGATAGGGTTTCAGAGTTTGCATTTGCTGCTAACTTTTAGAGACTACTGGGTTGCTGTTTTTTTTTTTTTTTTGAGACAGAGTCCTACTCTGTCACCCAGGCTGGAGTGCAGTGGCCATCAGATCTCAGCTCACTGCAGCCTCTGCCTCCCATGTTCAAGCAATTCTCCTGCCTCAGCTTCCAAGTAGCTGGGATTACAGGTACGCACCACCACACACAGCTAATTTTTCATATGTTTAGTAGCGACGGGGTTTCATCATGTTGGTCATGCTGGTCTGGAATTCCTTGGCTTCAAGATCCGACCACCTTGGCTTCCCAAAGGGCTAGGATTACAGACATGAGCCATTGCACCTGGCCCGGGTTGCTTTTTTAAAAATTGAATTCAATTTCACATGAACATCGAAATAATAATTTTATTTACTAATTTATTTTTTGAGACAGGGTCACCCTTTCTCAGACTGGAGTGCAGTGCTACACAGTCTCGGCTCACTGCAGCCCTGACCTACTGGGTTCAAGTGATCATTCTACCTCAACTCCCCAATTAGTTGGGACTACAGGTGTGGGCCACCGTGCCCTGCTAAAAAATGAACCATTTAAAAGAGTACAATTTAGGCTGGGTGTGGTGGCTTATGCCTATTATCCCAGCACCTTGGGAGGCTGAGGTGGGTTGGATCACTTGAGACCAGGAGGTAGAGACCAGCCTGACCAACATGGCAAAACCCTGTGTCTACTTAAAATACAAAAGTTAGCCAGACTTGGTGGTGCGTGCCTGTAGTCCAGGCTACTCGGGAGGCTGAGGCAGGAGAATTGCTTGAATAATATCAAGGAAAATATCCACAATTCTAATAAATTTAAGAGGCTATAAAAATACCTCTGTCTCTGGTGGGGCGCTGTGGTTCACGCCTGTAATCCCAGCACTTTGGGAGGCTGAGTTCACGAGGTCAGGAGTTTGGGCCCAGCCTGGCCAACATAGTGAAACCCTGTCCCTACTAAAAATAAAAAAATTTGCCAGGCGTGGTGGCGCGTGCCTGTAGTCCTAGCTACTTGAGAGGCTGAGGGAGGAGAATCATTTGAACCCAGGAGGCAGAGGTTGTGGTGAGCCAAGATTGTGCCACTGCACTCCAGCCTGGGCAACAGAGCGAGACTGTCACCAAACAAACAAACAATTAGCTGGGCCCGGTGGTGGGAGCCTGTAATCCCAGCTACTCCAGAGGCTGAGGCAGGAGAATTACTTAATCTCAGGGAGGCAGAGGTTGCTGTGAGACGAGATTGTGCCACTGCACTTCAGCCTGGGTGACAGAGCAAGACTCCATCTTGGAAAAAAAAAAATACCTCTCTGTAGTATCAGTATATACTAATGGGTTCTTATATATACACACATATATGCAGATTTGAGTATCCCTTAAATGCTTGAAACCAGAACCGTTTTCACTTTTGGATTTTTTCAGGTTTTGGGATATTTCCATATACATAGTGAGGTATCATGGGAGTAAGACCCAAGTCTAAACACAAAATTGATTTGTTTCATGTATATAAGCATATAGCTTGAAGGTAATTTTGTAACAACATTTTGTGCATAAAGCAAAGTTTTGACTGCATTTTGACTATAGCCTGTCACATGAGTTTAGATGTAGAATTTTTTCACGTTTTGAAGCACTTTGGATTTCTTCTTTTTTTTAGTAAAAAGTAGAGACAGGGTGGCCAGGCTTAGTGGCTCATGCCTGTAGTCCCAGCACTTTGGGAGGCTGAGGCGGGTGGATCATTTGAGGCCAGGAGTTTGAGACCAGCCTGGCCAACATGATAAAATGCCATCTGCACTGAAAATGCAAAACATTAACTGGGCTTGGTGACAGGCACTTGTAATCCCAGCTACTCAGAAGGCTGAGGCGGGAGAATTGCTGCTTGAATCTGGGAAGGGAGGGTTGCAGTGAGCTGAAATCATGCTTGGGCGACACAGCCAAACTCCGTCTCAAAAAAAACGAAAAACAACGTAGAGACGGGGTTTTGCCATGTTGCCTAGGCTGGTCTTGAACTCCTGGGCTCAAGTGATCTGCCGCCTCAGCCTCCCAAAGTGCTAGGATTACAGATGTGAGTCACCACACCTGACCCAATTTGGATTTTCTGATTAAGGATCTTCAAGCTATACACACATACGCAAATGTCGATACAGAAATAGAATGTTGTGTATGTGCATACATTTATTTCCTTTTCTGAAAGGGCTTGGAAGTAGTGATAACACCATAGCAGTGAGCACACCTGACACCAGATCTTGTTTTGCAACACTGTTCTTCAATAAAAGGAACCAGAGCTGCTTGGAAGAATGGCTAGGGCAGATGAAGATGATGAACCTGGAACATCATGTGGGGACCAGAAACTAATAAATTGCCAAAAAAGTGATGGGGAGCCAGCTTGAAGGAGCTTTCAATGGCCAGATCTGGGACATTTTGAAAAACAAATAATGACAACAGATTATAACCCATGGGGTAAAATAAATATCCATAAGCCTATGCTGCTATAAATATGGGAAAAGGGACAATTGTTTTCTACAGTGCAACTCAAGTTGATAAATATGAAAGGAATGATGGAAACATTAGGCAGATTACTACAAGTAGTTGTTGCAGGCAAGAATTGTCTTTTTTTTTTTTTTTTGAGACGGAATCTTACTCTGTTGCCCAGGCTGGAGTGCAATGGCACGATCTCAGCTCACTGCAACCTCTGCCTCCTGGGTTCAAGTGATTCTTCTGCCTCAGCTTCTTGAGTAGCTAGGACTACAGGCACCCGCCATCATGCCTGGTTAATTTTTGTAGAGATGGGGTTTCACCATGTTGGTCAGGCTGGTCTTGAACTCCTGATCTCAGGTGATCCGCCTGCCTTGGCCTCCCAGAGTGCTGGGATTACAGGCATGAGCCACTGCACATGGCAATAATTGCCTTTGTGTGCTAAAATTAATATGTGTAATTTTGTTTGAAGATAAGATATTTACATAGTGGCTTCTAAGTATCTGTAGTAACATATCAGTGGAAAAGCCTATCAGATACCATCTTAAACAATTGAGTTAACATTAGCAGTAATACAACATATTGACATCATGTACTTCCTGATATGATACACTGAAAAGGGCACATTACTTCTGTGATATTATCACCAAAAACATGTAACCTCAATCTAATTATGAGAAAACATCAGACAGATACAAATTAACTGGTACTTTTCAAAAAAACTGGTCAGTATTTTTCAAAAGTATCAATGTGAAAACAGACTAAGAAATTCACAGATTAGAAGGCGACTAAGGAAGGACACATGACAACAAAATGTGGGATTGTGGATTTTGTCCTGGATCTGAAAAGAATACAGGGGCCAGGCATGATTGCTCATGCCTGTTGTAATCCCTGCACTTAGGGAAGCCGAGGCAGGCGGATCATCTGAGGTCAGGAGTTTGAGACCAGACTGGCTAATGTCTTGCAACCCCATCTCTACTAAAAATACAAAACTAGCCAGGTATGGTGGTGTGCGCTGTAGTCCCAGCTACTTGGGAGGCTGAGACAAGAGAATTGCTTGAACCCAGGAGAAGGAGGTTGCAGTGAGCTGAGATGTGCCACTGTGCTCCTCCCTGGGTAACAGAGCAAGAATGTGTCTCAAAAAAAATCTATGTGGTATATATATAATTAGGAAAACTGGTGACATGTGAATAAGATCTGTAGAGTAGTTAATAAACACTATTGTTTCCTGGTTTCAATAATTGTATTGTGGTTAAAAAACACTCCTTCTGGCTGGGCACGGGGGCTAATGCCGGTAATCCCAGCACTTTGGGAGGCTGAGGCGGGAAGATCACCTCAGGTCAGGAGTATGAGACCAGCCTGGCCAACATGGTGAAACCCTGTGTCTCTACTAAAAATACAAAAACTAGCTGGGCATGGTGGCAGATACCTGTAATCCCAGCTGCTCAGGAGACTGAGGAAGGAGAATCGCTTGAACCTGGGAGGCAGAGATTGTGCCTTGCACTTCAGCCTGGGGTACAAGAGCGAGACTTCGTCTCAAAAAAAGAAAAAAGTACTGCTTCTTTCCTTTGTATCTGTATCTGTGTGAGACCACATCCCCTCCACCCCTCTCCACCCCTGTCCCCCAGACTTTTAACTAGAACAACATCACTGCATATTGAATGCAAAGGCAGCTGTGAGTACCCAGCTGTCTTCTATTAAGCCAGACATTAAAGAGATTTGTAAAAATATAAAACAATGCCACTTTACTCACTCAATTGTTCTCTTATTTTGGAAAATATTTTTCATGAAGAATACGTTATGTTAACATGAAATGGGTTGGTTATAGTTAAATGAATTAAATTTTTTTTTTTTTTTTTTTTTTTGAGACAGAGTCTTTGTCTGTTGCCAGGTGCCAGGCTGGAGTACAGTGGCACGATCTCAGCTCATTGCAACCTCCGCCTCCCGGATTCAAGCAATTCTCCTGCCTCAGCCTCCCAAGTAGCTGGGAGTACAGGTGCACGCCACCACGCCCAGCTAATTTTTGTATTTTTTAGTAGAGATGGGGTTTCACCATGTTGGCCAGGGTGGTCTTGATCTCTTAACCTCGTGATCCACCTGCCTTAGCCTCCCAAAGTGCTGGGATTACAGGCGTAAGCCACCATGCCCAGCTTAAAATTTCATTTTAATTGTATTTCTAATATGGTGACTTTTTTAGTTATTGCCCTCTTGGGGTCCTTGATTTTATTTATTTAGGACAGGGTCTTGCTCTGTCACCCAGGCTGGAGTACAGTGGTGCAATCATAGCTCACTGTAACCTCAAACTCGGGTTTAGACAATCCTCTTGCTGCAGCCTCCCAAGTGGCTAGGAGTATAGGCACTCTCTCGCCACCATGCCCAGTTGGTGCCTTGATTTGTAAGTGTCCTCTTTAAGGAGTTCTGAGACCAAAAAGTTTTGAGAGCAACTAGGGTATGCCTAATAGCTTCAACAAAGATTCAAAACTGTAGTGGCTCCAACAAGATAGAAAGCATTTCTTTCATGTAATTGCAAGGTGAGTGGGCCGTGTTGCTCTTTTGTTTCATGTGATACTTCAGAGACAAATTTTCTTTACACTGATTTTTCTGCTAATCCCCAGAACAGGGTCTCACAATTTAGTGTGTATCAGAATCACCAGGAGGGCTTGTTAAAACAAAATTTATAATTCTCACCCCCAAAATTACTGAGTCTGGGATGAGGTTCAAGAATTTGTATATCCAACAAGTTCCCAGAAAATGCTGATGTCACCAGTAGGAGGATCACATTCTAGGGCATTGTCCTTTTCTCCAAGGTTGGAGCTGGTTTGCAGCCAAATGGGAAGGGGAAAGAGCATGGAGAAGTCTGCCCACCTGTTTTAGTTCTCAGTCGGGAGGTAACAAACATTTCCTCTTTATTCTGTTGGCAAGATTTTAGCCTTTCTGTCTATAGTGGAGGCTAGGAAATGTGATGTAGCTGAAAAGCCGTGTGATATTTCCATTACTATAGAAGAAGAGGAGAGTTAATTTTGATTTCTACTGAGAAACAATACTATCCAGACATTGGGAGAATAAACACTTGGCTAGGATGAATTAACTAGGCCACATATTTTATCAGATAAAGGACAAGAACTTACATAGAAATGCGGCAAGGGAAGATGTAGGAGGATGGTACATGAAAATATAGAAGTGAGACTGTCTTATGGAAGATTGAGACAGAGTAACTTGGTTAGGAGGGCAGAATACAGGAGGCCAGGCAATAGGTAATAATGGAAGCTATTAAAACACTTTGAAAGAAGGCTTATTGCTGTGCACGGTGGCTCACGCTTATAATCTCAGCACTTTGTGAGGCTGAGGCAGGCAGATCATGAAGTCAAGCGATCGAGACCATACTGGCCAACATGGTGAAACCCCATCTTTATTAAAAGTACAGAAATTAGTTGGGTGTGGTGGCGCTCGCCTGTAGTCCCAGCTACTCAGGAGGCTAAGGCAGGAGAATCGCTTCAAAACAGGAGGCGGAGGTTGCAGAGAGCTGAAATCGCGCCACTGCACTCGATCCTGGTGGCAGAGAGAGACTCCGTCTCAAAAAAAAGGCTTATTAGTTTTCTATGATAAATTGAAGCAGCAAGGAGAAGCTAACTGATAATCTGTTGTCTCCTGCTTGTAAGGGTCTTGAGGTTCTTCTCTGTTGGTGATGCTCTGCATGGTTACTTTCCCACTCTGAATCACAGCACGAAAACTATTTAGGGGCTCTTGGTACCCTGGTGTTAGTTACCCACATATGTGTGTCTGATCCATAGCTTCCCCTAATGTGACCCCAAGAGATGGCAGTGGCATGTACCCATCCCCTTGCCTACAAAATCAAATGGAAAATTGGAAGCCAAAGTTTAATTGTGAGCTGGGTGTGGTGGCACACTCCTGAATCCCAGCACCTAGGGAGGCCAAGGCGAGTGGATTGCTTGAGTCCAGGAGTTTGAGAACAACCTGGGCAACCCGGTAAAATTCCGTCTTTAAAAATATATATATGTATACAAAAATTGGCTGGGTGCAGTGACTCACACCTGTAATCCCAGCACTTTGGGAGGCTGAGATGGGCGGATCACCTGAGGTCTGTAGTTCAAGACCAGCCTGACCAACATGGAGAAACCCCAGTCTCTACTAAAAATACAAAATTACCCGGGCATGGTGGTGCATGCCTATAATCCCAGCTACTTGGGAGGCTGAGGCAGGAGAATTGCTTGAACCCGGGAGACGGCGGTTTCGGTGAGCCGAGATCACGTCATTGCACTCCAGCTTGGGCTGCCAAAAGCGAAACTCCATCTCAAAATAAATAAATAAATACATACATACAAAAATTAGCCTGGCATGGTGGTGCATGTCTGTAGTCCCAGCTACTCAGGAGGCTGAGGTGGGATGATCACTTGAGCCTGGGAGATGGAGGTTGCAGTGAGCTGTGATTGCACCACTACACTCCAGCAACAGAGCAAGACTATCTCAAAAAAAAAGAAATAAAGAACGCAAAATTTAGTTGTGTACCCAGAATAGGGGTCGGGGTATTGGATGAGTGTTGAGGCTTTTGGCTTATAAATGGGAAGGAGTTGGCTGGGTGTGATGGCTCACGCCTGTAATCCCAGCACTTGGGAGGCCAGGACAGGTGGATCACTTGAGGTCAGGAGTTCAAGACCAGCCTAGCCAACATGGTGAAACCCTGTCTCTACTAAAAATATAAAAATTAGTTGGGCTTGATGGTGGGCACCTGTAATCCCAGCTACTTGGGAGGCTGAGGCAGGAGAATCTCTTCAACCTGGGTTGCAGAGTTTGCAGTGAGTCAGGATTGTGCCACTGCACTCCAGCCTGGGAGACGTGGTGAGACTCCGTCTCAAAAGAAAAAAGAAATGGGGAGGATTTGTTTATACACAGAATAACCAAGACAAATTTTCTTTTTTTCTCTTTTTTGAGACAGAGTTTTGCTCTCATTGCCCAGGCTGTAATGCAATGGTGTGATCTCAGCTCACCATAACCTTCGCCTCCCAGATTCAAGTGATTCTCCTGCCTCAGCCTCCTGAGTAGCTGGGAATACAAGTGCCCACCACCACAGCCAGCTAATTTTTTGTATTTTTAGTAGAGACAGGGTTTCGTCATGTTGGTCAGGCTGGTCTTGAACTTCTGACCTCACGTGATCCACCCACCTTGGCCTCCCACAGTGCTGGGATTACAGACGTGAGCCAAGAAAGTTAAATAGTCTTGAAGAACAGGAATCAATTCTGTGCTTGAAATAGAATTCTATAGCATTCCCCCACCGGTTCCCATCAAAATAGCAGGTAGATTAAGGGTCCAGTTATTTAGTTAACAAACAATTACTGAATGAGTTGTAAGTGCCAGGAACTTATGTGAGCACTGGGGACATAGTGAACAAGTCTCCCTCACTTCATAGAGTTTAAAATGTAGTAGTGGAAGGAGACAAGCAATAAACAAATGTATAGATGTTCTGTCAGAAAAATATGAAGAAAAAGGTTAATGTCTGTTTGTTTTCAGTGTAGATCAGTTTAAGTAGGACTCACTGATATCCTACCTAAGACGGGCTTGAGACAGATTCTAATTTGGTGCCCTATAATTTTTGCAGCTTTATTTTGAAGAAGTACATTTTGGCTTGGAGGAGAGTTGTGTGTAACTTTGGGGCCCAGTTTTTTTCTTTGCAGGTTTGATGCTTTGTAGCAGCTCTAGTGATATCTGTAGTAATCAGTGGGTGTCTTCCATAGTTATGTTAGATTATTTTCTGTGATTAGCCAAATTTATTTCTAACCTCCTGTTTGCTAATCTTACCAGATACATTGTAGTATAATAAGCACTTTGGGGTCTGATAGGTCCTGTTTATTTCTTTCATGTAAAGAGATCAGTGTGGTTTCTTTTGGTTTTGTGTTATCTAAGTCTCCTCTTAATTAGAAATAGTTAATAGTGTTCCCATACCACACTGATGTGTGCTCTTCTCAAGCCCTTGTCCATACCCTTTTCCATTATGACTATTAATTCCAACATCTAAGGTAATCCTATAAAATGGTACATTGGAGGCTGGGTGAGGTGGCTAATGCTTGTAATCCCAGCATTTTGGGAGGCTGAGGTGGGTGGATCATGAGGTCAGGTGAAACCCTGTCTCTACTCAAAATATAAAAGTTAGCTGGGTTGCTGGCCCATGACTGTAATCTCAGCTACTCATGAGGCTGAGGCAGAAGAATCGATTGAATCTGGGAGGCGGAGGTTACAATGAGCCAAGATCACACCACTACACTCCAGCCTGGCAACAGAGCAAGACTCTGTCTCAAAAAAAAAAAAAGGTACATTGGAAATAATTTCTCTTTGTAGCATCTAAAATGAAACTTTTTCTGTACCCATTCTGCTTTTCCTTAGGGCCTTTTACCTCATTTGAGGGATTTGTTTTGCAGTTTGGTTTGTGTGTGTGTAAATTCCTTTAGGAAACTGAAATGGAGAGTTTACACCTTTGGGGAGTGCTGAATAATTACTGGGATTAATTGGCAATAGGAAGCAATAGATAGCTTGGAAGGAGCTCAGCCATCTGGTTTGCATTAGGGCAGGTTGGAGATGGTGCAAGACCATTGCTCTGTGATTTTTGCCAGAAACTGAAAATGCATTTTGTTTACAGTTGAGAAGACAAATTGTCTTTTATTTGCTTGTACAGTTGTTAAGTAGAGGACACAGGGCCACTAATCTCAGAAGCTCGGTTGAGAAAAAATTTATTTGGATTATTATTTGCCCTTTTAAAATACATGAATTGTCATTAGAGAATGCAGCTAGGCTGCTACTGGATTAGCTATACTTACAATATCCTCACCTCTATATTATGACTAATTTAGTATACAGAGCTATAAATTTTTTTTTTATTATTATTTTGAGATGGAGTCTAGCTCTGTCGCCAGGCTGGAGTACAGTGGCTCAATCTCAGCTCACTGTAACCTCTGCCTCCCGAGTTTAAGCGATTCTTCTGCCTCAGCTTTCTGAGTAGCTGGGATTACAGGTGTGTGCCATCACACCCAGCTAATTTTTGTATTTTTGTATAGACAAGGTTTCGTCATGTTGGCCAGGCTGGTCTTGAACTCCTGACCTCAGGTGATCCACCTACCTTGGCCTCTCAAAGTGCTGGGATTACAGGAGTGAGCCATTGCACCCGACCTCAAACTCCTAAGCTCAAGCGATCCACCCACCTCAGCCTCCCTAAGTGCTAGGGTTACAAGTGTGAACCATTGTACCCTACTGAGACTGTTACTAAAGTTTAAAGAATTGCTCTTTCCCTGTCATGACCACCTCTCAGCTTTTGTTTTTTCATAGTGCAAAATGTGGTTACCTAAATAGGCTGCTGAATTCAAATGCCTCTGGCATTTTTAGTCTGATTATGAGAGTAATCTGGTAAATACTTGGTTTATATATGTGTTGCTGTTTTTATATGTTATTCCTGTGGCTGACAATTGATTAGAAGTCTTTACTGATGTAACAGAATTTTACAGGTCACCACCATCAGTTAAATGTAGGTGGCATTAGAATTGAAACTCACTTACCATCCTTGGTGTGATAGTAGAGGAGTGTCCTGGTCATTAGAATTAGATGTAGATGGCCAGGCTCCATGGCTCATGCCTGTAATCCCAGCACTTTGAGAGGCCGAGGCTGGAGGATCACCTGAGGTCAGGAGTTTGAAACCAACGTGGCCAACGTGGTGAGGCACCGTCTCTGCTAAAAATAGAAAAATTAGCTGGGTGTGGTAGCATGTGCCTTTAGCCCTAGCTACTCAGGAAGCTGAGGCAGGAAAATTGCTTGAACCTGGAAGGCAGACATTGCAGTGAGCAGAGATCATGCCACTGCGCTCCAGCCTGGCGACAGAGGAGACTCTGTCCCCCTACCAAAAAAAATAATTAGATGTAGATTTTTTTTTTTTTTTTGAGATGTCTTGCTCTGTCACCCAGGCTGAGGGGTGGTGGTGCAATCTCTGCTTACCGCAACCTTGCCCTCCTGGGTTCAAGCGATTCTCCTGCCTCACCTCCTGAGTAGCTGGGACTACAAGCACGTGCCACCACGCCCCGCTAATTTTTTTATATTTTAGTAGAGACAGGGTTTCGCCATGTTGGCCAGGCTGGTCTCGATCCCTGGTCTCAAACTCCTAACCTCAGGTGATCCACCCTCCTTGGCTTCCCAAAGTGCTGGGATTACAGGCGTGAGCCACCGTGCCTAGCCAGAATTAGATGTAGATTTTAATCATGACTTTCCTGTTTGTTATGTTTTTTGGACAGGAAACACAACTTTTTTATTTAGCATAAAATGCTAAATAAAAAGTTATGTAATATACTAAATAATACTTTTTTTTTTTTTTTTGAAATGGAGTCTCGCTCTGTCGTCCAAGCTGGAGTACAGTGGCTGGATCTTGGCTTACTGCAACCTCAGCCTCCCAGGTTCAAGCGATTCTCCTGCCTCAGCCTCTCAAGTAGCTGGGACTACAGGCACATGTCACTGCGCCCAACTGATTTTTCATGTTTTTAGTGGAGACAGGGTTTCACCATGTTGGCCTGGCTGGTCTCGAACTCCGGACCTCAAGTGATCCGTCCACCTTATCCACCCAAAGTGCTGGGATTACAGGCATGAGCCACCATGCCCAGCTGTATTCAGTATTTCTGAGTCTCAGTTTTTTCATCCATAGAATGGGTATAAAAGGGACTTCATAAGAATGTTCTGAGAATTAAATACTATTTTTTGTTGTTGTTGCTTTCTTTTTTTCCTTCCCCTCCCTCCCTCCCTTCTTCCCCTCCCTCCCTCCCTCCTTCCCCTCCTCCTTCCCCTCCCTCCCTCCCTTCTTCCCCTCCCTCCTTCCCTTCTTCCCCTCCTCCTTCCCTTCTTCCCCTCCTCCTTCCCTTCTTCCCCTCCTCCTTCCCTTCCTCTCTTTAAAGTCTTTCTTCTTTCTTTCTTCCACAGAGTTTTGCTCTGTCACTCAAACTAGAGTGCAGTGGCACAATCATAGCTCACTGAAGCCTCGATCTCCTGGGTTTAATTGATTCTCCTGTCTCAGCATTTCAAGTAGCTGGGACTACAGGCATGCACCATTATACTCGGCTAAGTTTTAAATTTTTTGTAGAGACAAGGTCTTCCAGGCTTGGTGCGGTGGCTCACGCCTGTAATCCCAGCACTTTGGGAGGCCGAGGTGGGCGGATCATGATGTCAAGAGGTCGAGAGCATCCTAACCAACATGGTGAAACCCTGTCTCTACTAAAAATACAAAAATTATCTGGGCGTGGTGGCGCATGCCTATAGTCCCAGCTACTCGGGAGGCTGAGGCAGGAGAATTGCTTGAACCCAGGAGGCGGAGGTTGCAGTGAGCTGAGATGGTGCCACTGCACTCCAGCCTGGCGCCTGGCGACGAAGTGAGACTCTGTATAAAAAAAAAAGAGAGACAGGGTGTCCCTATGTTGCCCAGGTTGATCTCCATTCCTGAGCTCAGGCTCTCCTCCACCTCCATTTCCCAAAGTACTGAAATTACAGGTAGGAACCTCAATTTGGTTTTGTTGTTTTGTTTTGGTCCTTAGCTCTCCCCATTCTGATAATCAGCATTTACTCAAATGTTAATCTCTCTTCTATATCCCCTCTCACCAGGCCCCCAGTACATACCTTGTTACTGGTCTTCCTGTTGGAGTGTGCTTTCCCCCAACTGTCTTCAGACTTCTGTGATGAATGTATCACTTAGAACATGTTTTATCTGGGAAGAGGAGACTCTCTAGAGTATGTGTGTACAAAATGTACCTAGGAGATCATGCTTTTCAGAGCATTGTGAAAGATTTCTACTGTTCAAAACTACTCTCCTAGTGCCTATTACTATTAGTTCCATGGTATAAAGGATTAAAAAGAATTTTTTTTTCTTTCATTTAAAAAATATTCCTAAGGATAACCTACAATCTGTTCTACTTTGCACGAAGAAAAACAGGATTTTTATAGATGAGTGCTGTGGAGGTTGGAAAAATGTAGCTAACTCCTATTCCTTTATTTAATTATGTACTTAGATTCCTTACTTTCCTGTTGCTTTTTTTTTCTTTTGAGATGGCATATCGGTCTTGTTGCCCAGGCTGGAGTGCAGTGGTGCGATCTTGGCTCACTGTAACCTCCACTCCCGGGTTCAGGCTATTCTCCTGCCTCAGCCTCCCTAGTAGCTTGGATTACAGGTACCTGCCATCATGTCCAGCTAATTTTTGTATTTTTAGTAGAGACGAGGTTTCACCATTTGGTCGTGCTGGTCTTGAACTCCTGACGTGAGGTGATCCTCCTGCCTTGTCCTCCCAAAGTGTTTGGGTTACAGGCATGAGCCACCATGCCTGGCCACTTCCCTGTTTCTCTTGTGAAAGTTTGGAGCAGTCATTCTTATAGTGCCTAGTGATAACCAGGAGAGGGTAGTAAAAGTGCAGTTTCCTTAGCCCAACCAAAGAATTTATTGCCATGAAATAGGGTCTGGGAATGTGCACTTTAATTTATGTTTTTCTCTCTTTTTTTTTTTTTTGAGACAGAGTCTTGCTCTGCCGCCAGGCTGGAGTACAGTGGCGCAATCACGGCTCACTGCAACCTCTGCCTCCTGGGTTCAAGCAATTCTTCCGCCTCAGCCTCCTGAGTAGCTGGGACCACAGGCGTGTGCCACCACGCCCGGCTAATTTTTTTGTTTGTATTTTTAGTAGAGATGGAGTTTCATCGTGTTGGCCAGGATGGTCTCTATCTCTTGACCTCGTGATCCGCGCGCCTCAGCCTCCCAAAGTGCTGGGATTACAGGCATGAGCCACCGTGCCTGGCCTGTTTTTCTCTTTTAAAAAAAGTAGAGATTGGCTGGACACGGTGGCAAATTAACACTTTTTCTAAATACTCTCAATTTCTCTGCTTGTTGCGGTTCATGGAACTGCAGTGGTCAGTGTCCTATGCTTTCGAGTAACATTCCTCTTCAGAAAATGAAAATGTTTTGTGTTGAAACTGACAAGCTAGTTTCTTCTACAAGTCCCAGGAAGCCTGATTTGTTCATCTATAAAATTGAGACAGTGTTACTACTTTGCCCATTTTTATAGGGATGTTATGAGGATCACATAAGATATAATGTATGTAAAGACCAGGAGCAGTGACTCATGCCTATAATCCCAGCACTTTGGGAGATTGAGGCTGGTGGATTACCGGAGGTTCAGAGTTTGAGACCAGCCTGGCAAACATGGTGAGACCCTGTCTCTACTAAAAATAGAAAAATTAGCCATGTGTGATGGTGTGTGTGCCTGTATTCCCAGCTACTCAGGAGGCTGAGGCGGGCGAATTGCTTGAACCTGGGAGGTGGAGATTTCAGTGAGCTGAGATTGTGCCACTGCACTCCAGCCTGGGGGACAGAGTGATACTCAATCTAAAAAAAAAAAAAAAAAAAAAAAAAAAAGATATAATGTGTGTAAAATACATTGTAAACTGAAAAACTAATGTAAGTTATATTAATTCTCATATTTATTGAGTTGGAACTCTTTTAGCAACTAGAGATATATGGCGGGGAGCTTATCATTCAGATATATATTAGCCACAAGGTTGGCAGTATGCAGAATTAAGTTTCAGTTTCCTAAAAATTTTCCTAGACTTGTACAGTCCTTCTCTAAACTTCAGTAATGTGTATGTATACATATTTATGTAGATAGCACTGCCTCAGCCTCCCCAGGTGGCCTGGCTAATTTTTTTTTTTTTTTTTTTTTTTGGTAGATAGGAGTTTTCACCATGTTGGCCAGGCTGGTCTTGAACTCCTGACCTTGTGATCCTCCTCCTACCTTGGCCTCCTAAAGTGCTGAGATTACAGGCATGAGCCACCCCACCCAGCCATATTTTTTTTTTTTTTTTTTTTGAGACATATTGCTCTCTTGCCAGGCTGGAGTGCAGTGGCACGATCTCGACTCATTGCAACCTCTGCCTCCCGGGTTCAAGCGATTCTCCTGTCTCAGCCTCCTGAGTAGATGGGACTATAGGTGTGCACCACCGCACCCAGCTAATTTTTTTGTATTTACTTAGTAGGGACGGGGTTTCACCATGTTGGCCAGGATGATCTCGATCTCTTGACCACGTGATCCACCTGCTTCGGTCTCCTGAAGTGTTGGGATTACAGGCATGAGCCATCACGACCAGCGTTGTATGTTTTGTTTTTTTTTTTTTTTTGAGACAAAGTCTGTCACCTAAGCTAGATGCAGTGGTGCAGTCACGGCTCACTACAGACTTGATCCCCCAGGCACAAGCAGTCTTCCCATCTCAGCCTCCCAAGTAGCTGGAACTACAAGCACATGCCACCACACCTGTCTGCTTTTTATTTTATTTTTATTTTTAGTGGAAATAGTCTTGCTATGTTGCCCAGGCTGGTCTTGGACTCCTGAGCTCAGTTAGTCTTGCTTACCTCAGCCTTCCAAAGTGCCAGGACTGCAAGCATGAGCCAGTGCACCCTTGTATAGACTTAAAGTACCAGTCGCCCTCTTGGATGTGGCACTTCGTCTGTACCTTTTTATTGTTGCTTGCACAGGTTAAGTGCTATCCTGTCTTAAGCAACATCCTTGCTGTGACCTCTGCTCATTTCTTCCTCTCCCAGATACTTGCACAGATCACTTCCGCCCTTAATTGAGGACTTGCTCTAATGTTATTTTTTTCTGACAGGACTATCCTGACCATCCTTTTAAGAATAGTCTCTTCCCCCTACCCTAACACCACTGTGTCCCCTTTTCACGTCTGATTTTTTCAATGATATTTACAAATATACATACACACGTATATATACAATTTTATTGTTTCTCTCTTTTTTCTTGTTTGGAGATAGGGTTTTGCTTTGTCAACTAGGCTGTAGCACAGTGATAATGATTGTGGCTTACTGCAGTCTTAACATGGACCCAAATGATCCTCATGCCTCAGCCTCCCAAGTAGCTGGGGCTTTGTTTGTTTTTGAGACATGGTCTCACTCTGTTCCCCAGGCTGGAATGCAGTGGCATGATATAGGCTCACTGCAGCCTTGACCTCCTGAGTTAAGCGATCTTTTCACCTCAGCCTCCTGGGTAGCTGGGACCACAGGTGCATGCCACCATGTTTGGCTAATGTTTGTATTTTTTGTAGAGATGGGGTTTTGCCATGTTGCCCGGGCTGGTCTTGAACTCTTCAACTCTTGCCCACCTTGGCCTCACAAAGTGCTGGGATTACAGGTGTGAGCCACCATGCCCCGAGCCTGATTTTGGGGTTTTTAACTCAGGAAGAGGAGGAAACAAGCAGAGGTCACAGCATAT
>PVKP010029116.1:0-29355 GCA_004027715.1 Plecturocebus donacophilus
ACACACACACACAGATACACCTAGAGACACAGACACACATAGACACACACACACAGACACACACATAGACACACACACACATACACAGGCATACACAGACAGACACACACAGATGCAGACATACACAGACACACATATACAGACACACACAGAGACAGACACATAGAGACACACATAGACACAGACACACACATACAGACACACATACACAGACATACACACATACAGACACAGACACACATACACACACACACATAGACACAGACACACACAAAAACACACACACAGATATACCGAGAGAGACACAGACACACAGATGCACACACAGACACACACATATACATACAGAGAGACACAGACACACATATAAACACAGAGACACACAGAGACACACAGACACATAGACACACATATATGTACACACAGAGACAGACACACACACACTGAGACACACACACACACCAGCACTGTTCCTCCCGGGGCGAGGGAGCCCACTCCAGGCACTGGCAGAGTCTCTGGGTGAGGGCTGCTGCCAGGCAGTCTGGGTTCCGGGTGCTCCTGTCCTGTTGCTGGTGTGCACCCACGTGTGCACACAGGTCTGCTCCTCTGGGGAAAGCTGCCAGGTATGAAGAAGCAGGCTCTGCTGTGGAGGTGGGCAGGAGCCACCAGGACGGGGAGGAGGAACAAGGCAGGTGCCTCACTGAGGCCCCACTCTGACCAGTAAGAGGGAGAGGTGAAGGCCAGAGGGGGATGGAGAGGTCGTAAAGAGACTGATGATAAGGGGACCCCAGGAGCTTTCCTGAGGGAGGTGGCTGGGTGGAGACCAGGGTCTGGAGAGGGGTCCCTGCGCGATGGGGAACTGCAAATGCCTTGAGAAAGGATGCAGACATTTCCATCTTTCCTGAGCTTTTAAGGAGAGGCGTCACTGTCCCAACCGTATTTTAAGATCCCTCTGGTCCCCAAGTGGAGCCTCAGATGGGAGGGAACATGCAGGGTCTGGGCCGAATCGTGGTCCGGACTGGGACCACGGCTGAGGGGAGGGGCATGGGGTGGACTTGGGACATATTTAGGAGTGACCTTGGCAGCTCCCTTGGGTGTGGGAGGTGAGAGCGAGGAAGGCGTGAAGGGCAAGGAAGGCGTGGAGGGCGACCTCGAGTCCGTCCTGGCGACTGGCAGAAGGCACGCACTGCCCTGAGACCCCCGAGTCTGTCCTCCTTCCTCCCGGGCCCGATCCTCCCATCACAGACGCCCTCCCTGAACCCTCTCCCACTCTCGGGCCCTCCCGGTGGCCCAGGGCGCCGGAGCCACTCTGTCTCCTTAAGGTGCCGGCTCTGTGCACAAGATGACCTGGGCTCTGGGCGCCAGTCCTGATGGGGCCACACGTTTCTAGCTTCATCCCCAGCAAGTCCGTGAGCTTGTCTTATTTTTGAAAGCAGTAAACAGTGACTCAGTGTCTAAGTAGTCAATGGCAAGCTCAGCAAAATAAAGGCTCAGAAAGATCAGAATTCCAACTTCCTGGAAATGCATCTTGGACAAAGATGATCGCCGTGGCTCGGGACAGAGCCTGGGGCCCTGAGTTTCTGTTTCCTGGCCACGCAGATCTGCCTGGAATTGGGAGGACAGGGCCCTCGGACGTGGGTTCCCCACGCCTCCTGCAGCTCCGCTGTGGGCCGGCTGTGCTTTGTTTTGTGAGAAAAAGTTCTCTGAAAAACAAAACTGGGGGAGGGACTATCCCAGTGAATAGTTTGCAAACTGGGGCCTTTGGTGTGAAAGAAAGACATCTTCCTGGGGCCAAAGAGAGGGTTTGGGTTTTGCAGCAAGGGTCCCACACAGGGTCCCAATCAGGTCGGGCGATGCACATAAAGGGTTCAGACTTGCTTAGTTCAGATCAGTCAACGCTGATGAGTTCTGATTCATTGATACAGCTGAGCCCTGATTGGTCAGCTAAGCTTCGATCGCAAAGGTAGATGAGCTCTGATCGGTTAGTTCAAGCGAGCTCTGAAAGTCCCAAAACTAAAACGGTGCTGGTTTTCAGAGTGCGCGTGTGAGCACCTGTGTGACCTCTAATCCGCAAAAAGCCGCATGGTTATATTTTAAATACGAGGCCAGTTACCCACATGGGATTCATCTGGAAGGCTGGCTCTTCCCCGTTCGCATTTGTTCACAATTTTCACAAAAGTGTCACAGTGGGGACAGCAGAGAGTAGACTGATTGTGTCCAAAATGCTGATTCAGCCACGTACTATCTGAAGTCTTGGGCAAGGTCCTCATCCTGTCTGTTCTCCAGTTTCCTCCCCTGTATCTACCTAATCAGTTGCAGGAATGATCAAATGAGGCTCTGGGTGCAGGTGCTGGGGAGCGTCCTGGGCATCAGCCGTTGCTCCTGTTGGAATCTGGACGTTTCAGCTTCAGTTGCTGAAACTGGTGGAGAGTGAGCTCGTTAGCCTGAGCACGGAGGGGTAGATGGTTTTGAAGGGAAAAGTCAACATTTCTTTTGGTTCTGCTTTTCCCCCGGTTCTTCACAGAGCTGCTTTCATCTGAGCATGTGGGGCTTGGGTGGCATCTGTGATTCTGGCTCCAATAATTATGTGGGTATTTATGTCAGGGCCTGGCAAATTATGACCCTTGGGACAAATCTGGCTAGCCACCTGTTTTTGTATGACCCATAGATGTTACATTTCTAAACAACTGGGAAAATTAATATTGCACAACACCCCAAAATTACATGAAATTCAATGTTCAGCATATGTAATAAAGTTTTACTGGAACACAGCGACACAATTTACTTCTATATTGCCTATGACTGCTTTGAAGCTACCACAACAAGTTAACCAGTTGCAGCAGAGACTGAGTGGCTCCCACAGCCTGAAATGTTTGCTGTCTGCTCTTCATATGAGAAGTTTGCTCATCTGGTTCAGACTGTGAACTGCCCAGCAAAGATATTAAGTCAAGCCCAAGGGTCGAGAAGGGTGCAGGCTGGCCCCTGTGTCTGTTTCGCTATGGGGGTCTTTCTGCGATTCCTCAGACATTTCGGTCCACAACCAAATGTAGAAGAATGTATGGACACTAGGGAAGGAGGGTGCTGAAGAGGAGTGCTGGGGAGGAGCACGTGTGAGCAGGGAGCACGTGTGGGCAGGGAGCACGTGTGAGCAGGGAGCACGTGTGGGCAGGGAGCACGTGTAGGCAGGGAGCACCTGTGAACAGGGAGCACGTGTGGGCAGGGAGCACGTGTGTGCAGGGAGCACGTGTGAGCAGGGAGCACGTGTGAGCAGGGAGCATGTGTGAGCAGGCACCACAGAATGATGCCAGCAAATCCTAGGGCTGCTGGCCTGATGGGAACCAAAGCTCCTCTCTGCCCTCTCCGGCCAGGTGCAAATGTTTACTTGGTGGCTCCTAAGGAATGCTGGGGTCAAAGCTTAAGTCATTGAACTCTTTCTAACAAGCATAATGGCCACATACATCTTGAATTCAGCATCATCATTTTATTTTTAGATATTTTCCTCACTACTTTCACTAAACCTTCAGAGTGAAGAAAAATTTCAAGGGTTCTTTGCTGGGTGGTGAATTGAGGAGTGTCCCTGCAGTGGCGTGGTGCCCTGGTGACATGAGCCGGGCTATGAGGGCAGTAAAGTGTGTCAGTTCTCCCCCAGCTCTGCTGAAGGCAGTGTCCCAGGACCGGCCAGGCAGGGGGCTCAGGCTGCCTGGGCTCTGCCTCCCCTCTTCCATTAGCCCTTTTGCTTCCCTCAGCCTGCTGTCCTGCTGGTCCTCTGAGCAGTGCCTCATGGACCCCACTTCTATCATCTGCTTCCTCCACCAGTGGATCCATCTGGTTGATGGAAAGAACCAGTGCGGGGATCTCATGTACATGAGTGAGCAAGTGCTGCAAACCCTCCAATAATTTGTACCTCAGGAGATGATTGTTGGCCAGACATGGTGGCTCATGTCTATAATCCCAGCATTTTGGGATCCCAAGATGGGCTGATTACTTGCTATTAGTGGAGATTTAGGTCATTTCAGTTTTTGCTTGTTGCCAACTGTGCTTTAAAAAAAAAAAACACCATGTACATATCTTATTGTGCATGTATTTCAGAGATCAATCCCTAGATATTTTTTAAAACAAAATTTGCTGAGTCATGGGATAAGCTCAATTTTCAACCTTTAAAGCTAGCTGATATTACCAGCTTTTACCAGTATTACCATTACTGATAAGGTGTCTTATCAGTAGTGTATACGAATTCACAATTTCCTACCACATCTTCAACACCTGTTAGTGTAGAATTTGTTAGATTTTTCTCTCCTAAGAATTGAATATATGGCCGGGTGTGGTGGCTCATACCTGTAATCCCAACATTTTGGAAGGCCAAGGTGGGCGGACGACCTAAGGTCAGGAGTTCAAGACCAGCCTGGCTAACATGGTGAAACCCTGTCTCTACAAAAATACAAAAATTAGCTAGGCATAATGGCAAGTGCATGTAATCCCAGCTACTAGGGCGGCTAAGGCAGGAAAACCACTTGAACCCAGAAGGCGGAGGTTGCAGTGAGCCAAGATGGGGCTGTTGCACTCTAGCCTGGGCAACAAAGTGAGACTCCATCTCAAAAAAACAAAACAAACAAAACAAAACAAACAAACAAAAAATCAGAATTGAACGTATGACATTGTTACAGTGGATAGCTAGTCAAACACAAACAGAGAAGGAGAAGGCTTCCACTTCCCCACCAGGAATGTCAGGTGACCATCAAGTGATGGTCAGAAGGTTGTAACACACCCTCTCTAAAATCATAATTGGTTGCAGCCAGAGCCAGGGAAAGGCAGTTTCTCAATAGATAGAACACCTATAACTGGTGATTGGCAGCTTCCTAATAAGAACTTAGGAACTGGGTGGGTGGACTCAGACATGCACGTTAAGAGGCAAAGTGAAAAAAAAAAAAGGGTTTGCAATCCTAGTCTCTGACAAAACAGACTTTAAACCAACAAAGATCAAAAAAGACAAAGAAGGGCATTACATAATAGTAAAGGGAACAATTCAGCAAGAAAAGCTAACTATTCTAAATATATATGCACACAGTACAGGAGCACCCAGATTCATAAAACAATTAATAGAGGCCTACAAAGAGACCTAGACTCCCACACAATAATAGTGGGAGGCTTTAACACCCCACTGTTAATATTAGATCAACAAGACATAAAATCAACAAGGATATTCAGGATTTGAACTTAGCACTCTGGATCAAGCAGATCTAATAGACATCTACAGACCTCTCCATCCCAAATCAAGAGAATATATATGGTTCTCAGTGCCACATAGCACTTATCCTAAAATCGACCACATAATTGGAAGTAAAACACTCCTCAACAAATGCAAAATAACTGAAATCATAACAAAGTTTCTCAGACCACAGTGCAATCAAATTAGAACTCAGGATTAAGAAAGTCATTCAAAACCATGCAATTTTATGGAAATTAAACAACCTGGTCCCAATTGACTCCTGGGTAAATAATGAAATTAAGGCAGAAATCAAGAAGTTCTTTGAAACCAATGAGAACAAAGAGACAAGTACCAGAATCTCTGGGACACAGCCAAAGCAGCATTAAGAGGGAAATTTATAGCACTAAATGTCCACATCAGAAAGCTAGAAAAATCTCAAATCGACACCCCAACATCATGATTAAAAGAGAGAGGCAAGAGCAAACTAATCCAAAAGCTAGAAGAAGGCAATAACTAAGTTCAGAGAAGAACTGAAGGGGATAGAGACATGAAAACCCCCCCCAAAATCAACAAATCCAGGAGCTTGTTTTTTGGGAAAACAAAACAAAACAAAACAAAACAAAACAGACTGCTAGCTAGGCTAATAAAGAAGAAGAGAGAGAAGAATCAAAATAGACACAATAAAAAATGATAAAAGGGGTATCACCACTGACCCCACAGAAATGCAAACTACCATCAGAGTCTACTATAAACACATCTACACAAATAAACTAGAAAATTTAGAAGAAATGGATAAATTCCTGGACATATACACCCTACCAAGACTAAACAGAGAAGAAGTCAAATCCCTGAAAAGACCAATAACGAGCTCTGAAATTGAGGCAGTAACTGATAGCCTGCCAACCAAAAAATGTCCAGGGCTAGACAGATTCACAGCTGTATTCTATCAGAAATACAAAGAGGAGTTGGTACCATTCCTTCTGAAACTATTTCAAACAATTGAAAAGGAAGGACTTCTCCCTAACTCATTTTATGAAGCCCGCGTCATCCTGATATTAAAACTGGGAAGAGATACAACAAAAAAGAAAACTTCAGGCCAATATCCCTTATGAACATCTATGTGAAAATCCTCAATAAAATACTAGCAAACACATCAAAAAACTTATCCACCATGATCAAGTCAGTTTCATCTGTGGGATGCAAGGCTGGTTCAATATATGCAAATCAATAAATATAATCAATCACATAAACAGAACCAAAGACAAAAACCATACAACTATCTCAATAAATGCAGAAAAGCCTTTGATAAAATTTAACATCCCTTCATGTTAAAAACTCTCAATAAACTAGGTACTAGTGGAATATAACTCAATATAATAAGAGCTATTTATAGCAAACCCAGATTGAATATCATATTGAATGGGCAAAAGCTGGAAGCATTCCTTTGAAAGCCGATACAAGACAAGGATGTCCTCTCTCACCACTCCTATTCAACATAGCATTGGAAGTTCTGGCCAGGGCAATCAGGCAAGAGAAAGAAAGAAAGAGTATTCAGATAGGAAGAGAGGAAGTCAAATTCTCTCTGTTTGCAGGCAACATGATTCTGTATTTAGAAAATCCCATAATTTCAGTCCCCAAACTCCTTAAGCTGATAAGTAACTTCAGCAAAATCTCAGGATACAAAATCAATGTGCAAAAATCACAAGCATTCCTATACACCAATAATAGACAAGCAGAGAGCCAAGTCATCAATGAACCCCCATTCACAACTGCTACAAAGAGAATAAAATACCTAGGAATACAGCTAACAAGGGATGTGAAGGACCTCTTTAAGGAGAATTGCAAACCAGTGCTCAAGGAAATAAGACACAAATAGATGGAAAAACATTCCATCTTCTTGGTTAGGAAGAATCAATACTGTAAAAATGACGATACTGCCCAAAGTAATTTATACATTCAATGCTATTCCCATCAAACTGCCATTGACATTCTTCACAGAATTAGAAAAAAACTACTCTACATTTCATATGGAATCAAAGAAGACTCTATATAGCCAAGACAATCCTAAGCAAAAAGAACAAAGCTGGAGGCATCATGCTACCTGACTTCAAACTATACTACAAAGGTACAGTAACTAAAACAGCATGGTAGTGGTACCAAAACAGACATATAGACCAACAGAACAGAACAAAGACCTCAGAAATAACACTACACATCTACAAAAATCTGATCTTTGACAAACCAGACAAAAACAAGCAATGGAGAAAGGATCTCCTATTCAATAAATGGTACTGGGAAAACTTGCCAGCCATATGCAGAAAATTGAAACCGGACCCCTTCCTTATACCTTATACAAAAAATAACTCAACATGGATTAAATACTTAAATGTAAAACCCAAAATCATAAAAACCCTAGAAAAAAACAGCAATGCCATTCAGGATATAGGCATGGGCAAAGACTTCATGACGAAAACACCAAAAGCAATTGCAACAAAAGCCAAAATTGACAAATGGGATCTAATTAAACCAAAGAGCTGCTGCACTGCAAAAGAAACCATTGGAATGAACAGGCAACCTACAGAATGGGAGAAAATTTTTGCAATCTACCCATCTGACAAAGGGCTAATATCCAGAATTTACAAGGAGCTTAAACAAATTTACAAGAAAAAAAAAACCATCAAAAAGTGGCAAAGAAAATGAAGAGACACTTCTCAAAAGAAGACGTTTATGTGGCCAACAATCATATGAAAAAAAGCTCAACATCACTGATCATCAGAGAAATGCAAATCAAAATCACAGTAAGATACGATCTCACACTAGTCAGAATGGCGATTATTAAAAAGTCCAGAAATAATAGATGCTGGTGAGACTGTGAAGAAATAAGGATGCTTTTAGGCTGTTGATGGGAATATAAATTAGTTTGACCATTGTGGAAGACAGTATGGCAATTCCTCAAGGAGCTAGAACCAGAAATACCATTTGACCCAGCAATCCCATTACTGGGTATATACCCAAACAAATATAAATCATTCTGCTATGAAGATACATGCACACATATGTTTATTGCAGTACTGTTTACAATAGCATAGTCATGGAATCAACCCAAATGCCCATCAGTCATAGACTGGATAAAGAAAATGTCCAAGATGGTTGATTAGCAGCGGCTCAGGATTGTAGCTCCCAGTGAAAGCACAGAGAGCGAGTGGATGCCGCAATTTCAGACGAATTTTTGTTGCCCACAAACTGGGAGATTCCTGGCAGAGGAACCACACGGGTCACCAGCGCGACTCTTTCGGCTGGCGCAGCTGTTTTGCCGGTGCCCCAGCATGGTACTTCTCCGTGCGGAGTATACGGGACAGGGTACCCTTTTAATCGGGCTCGGCTGGTCCCATTCCCACAAGGAGAAGAGCAATTGGAAGTGCTGAGGACTGAGAGTTTCACAGCAAGCACAGCTGAATGCGGGAAGGCCTAGTTCTGTGGGGAAGGGGTGTCCGCCAAAGGAAAACTAAGAAACAGAAAATACTTCATCAACAACAAGCCGGACGTCCGCTCAGAGACCGAATCTGAAAGTAGGCAATTACAAAGACAACAGGTGGATAAATCCACAAAAATGGGAAGAAACCAGTGCAAAAAGGCTGAGAACACCCGAAATCAGAATGCCTCTCCTCCTACAGGGGATTGCAGCTCCTCATTAGCAAGGGAACAAGGCCTGACAGAGAATGAGTGTGATGATCTCACAGAATCAGGCTTCAGAATGTGGATAATAAGAAACTTCTATGAGCTAAAAGAACATGTTCTAACCCAATGCAAAGAAACAAAGAACCTTGAAAGAAGATTTAACAAAATGCTAATGAGAATGGACAACTTAATGAGGAATATAAATGAATTGATGGAGCTAAAAACACAACACGAGAACTTCGTGAAGCATGCACAAGTTTCAACAGCTGAATTGACCAAGCAGAAGAAAGGATATCAGAGGTCGAAGATCAACTCAAATAAAACAAGAAGGCAAGATTAGAGAAAAAAGGGTAAAAAGGAATGAACAAAGTCTCCAAGAAATATGGGACTATGTGGAAAGACCTAATCTACGTTTGATAGGTGTACCTGAATGTGAAGAAGAGAATGAATCCAAGCTGGAAAATACTCTTCAGGATATTATCCAGGAAAACTTCCCCAATCTAGCAAGGCAAGCCAATATTCAAGTCCAGGAAATACAGAGAACACCACAAAGATATTCCCCAAGAAGAGCAACCCCAAGACACATAATCGTCAGATTCACCAGGGTTGAAATGAAGGAGAAAATGCTAAGGGCAGACAGAGAGAAGGGTCAGGTTACCCACAAAGGGAAGCCCATCAGACTCACAGCAGATCTCTCAGCAGAAATCCTATAAGCCAGAAGAGAGTGGGGGCCAACATTCAACATCTTTAAAGAAAAGAACTTTCAACCTAGAATTTCATATCCGGCCAAACTAAGCTTCATAAGCGAAGGAAAAATAAAATTTTTTGCGAACAAGCAAGTACTCAGAGATTTCATCACCACCAGGCCTGCTTTACAAGAGCTTCTGAAAGAAGCACTACACATAGAAAGGAACAACCAGTATCAGCCATTCCAAAAACATACCAAAAGGTAAAGAGCATCACCATAATGAAGAATCTACATCAACTAATGGGCAAAACAGCCAGCTAGCTGCAATTTTCATCTCTGATAAAACAGTTTAAAACAACAAAGATCATAAGAAACAAAGAGGGACATTACATGGTGGTGAAAGGATCAGTGCAACAAGAAGAGCTAATGATCCTAAATATATATGCACCCATTACAGGAGCACCCAGATACATAGGGCAAGTTCTTAATGATTTACAAAGAGACTTAGACTCCCACACAATAATAGTGGGAGACTTTAACATTACACTATCAATATTAGACAGATCAACGAGATAGAAAATTAACAAAGATATCCAGGACTGGAACTCAGACCTGGAACAAGTAAACTTAACAAATATTTACAGAACTCTCCTCCCACAAATCCACAAAACATACATTTTTCTCAGTATCACATTACACCTAATTTAAAAGTGACTACATAATTGGAAGTAAATCACTCCTCAGCAATTGCATAGCATTTCACAGGTTGAAATAAAACATTGGTTGGCTGCTTATTTGTTATTTTCATCCCCTATTCCTTCCTGTCTCCATTGTTAAGCACAATTATTGGCATAAAAGAGGTTTTTAATACCCATTTTTAGACTGCATTCTAGCTTGGGCAATAAAACAGGAATCCCGTTCTCTTCCTCTTTCTATCTCTCTTTCATTCTTTTGCTCTTTCTTTCTTTCTCCTTTTTTTTCTTTCAAAAAAAAAATTATGAGAGTGTAAATGCACTATAAATAAAATTATTTTTATGAAACAAATGGTCAGAAACCCTAAAACAAGTATATTTGGTGTTGAATGAAGGAATAAAATGCATTAGGAGGAAGAAAAATTATAAACAAAAATGATGCAGATATGAACTGGGAAGAGGTAGATATGAAAAAATGCATTTGAATATGTGAAAATGAAATATATACACAATTGAAATGAAACATTAACTAATTAGTATAAGCACTGGGTTGGACACAAAGAGAATCAGTGAATTGAGAGCTGGTTCTGAGGAACTCACTAAGAATATATCATGAGAGGTGAGAAGATAAATATGAACAAGCAAGTAAGAGATACAGATAGAATTAGAGGTTCTGAAATATTAATATCAACTAGAAGTTCCAGAAGAAAAGGGAGGAGACAGTAGAGAAGAAATATATGAGAATGTGAACCAAATGTAGACTCAGATCCTTTTGGTTCACACTCTCGTACATTTCTTCTCTATTGTCTCAGCTGAGCAATTTACAAAGTTGATTTTGTCAAAGTTAAGGACATACCTGAGTCTACTTTTGGTTCACATTCTCATATATTTTCTTCTCTAGTGTTTCAGCTGAGCAATTTACAAAGTTTGTTTTGCCAGGGTTAAGGACATACCTGTGACACAGCCTCAGGAGGTCTGTGTCCTGATAACGTGTACCCACAGTGGTTGAGGCACAACTTTTTATACATTTTAGGTAGACATGAGGCATCAGTGTACATTGGTTCTGTCTAGAAAGTCAGGACAACTCAAAGTGGGAGGTGGGAATGGGGCTTCCAGGTCAAAAATAGGTATGAGACAAATGGTTGCATTCTCCTGATTCTTTGATCAGCCTTTCACCCAGTACTCACTTTACCTGTGAGGGTGGGTAGAGGAATAGTAACTTACATCTTAGTCTGGCTCAGTGAATCTGCATTTTTACATAAACAATAGGACAAAGGAAGCAATCAGGTATACATTTGTCTCAGGTAAGCAGAAGGATGATTCTGAGTTCTGTCCTTTGTCCTGAACCTGTGAAGATAAGCTGTGAACTTACATTGCCAAGGTGAAATTCAGCAGAACTGTTTTAGGGTAAAGATCTTTAGGTCTACAAGGAATTTCTTTGTCGGAAAATTGTGAGGGAAGTAGGTAGCTTTTAAATCTTTGCAATTATCTTATTTAGGAATAAAATGGAAGGCAGGTTTGCCTGATACAGTTCCCAGCTTAACTGTCCCCTTTGGCTTAGTGATTTTGGGGTCCTGAGATTTAGTTTCTTTTTACAAGAGATATTGACAGTTTTTCAGCATTACAAAAGCCATGAGTTCTCAGATAGAAAGTGCATTTCCAACACCAAACAGCACAAAATAAATCTACATGAGGACACATCATAGTGGATTTGCAGAACACTGATGATCAATACAGGGTTCTAATCCTACCAGAGAAGGAAAAATGGATTAAACATTTTTTTATCAACCACAAGAAGAAGCACCAAAAAAGTAGATTTTTTTTTTAAAAAAAGGCAATTGGAGTGACAGGTAACTTTTCACCAATAAAGGATTCCAGAAAACAATGAAATAACATCTTGAAAGTGTTGAAGGGAAAATGACTTTGAGCTAGTCTCTTATACCCAGTTAAATACCACCTAAGAGTGTGGGCAAAAAACATAAAGAAAGCTAAGACTGTTTTCTAGCTGAATGCCTTTTTGGAAACAAATAAGGATATACTTCAGTAAGAAAGAAAAGTTAACCCAGGGAAAGAGATGGTGTGCGAGAAATAATTGTGAGCACAGAAATTGATAAAATGTGTTGGCAAATTTAATTAGCTATTGACCAAATGAATGGTAAGTTTTATTTTTAAAGGCAAACTGAAACTCTAACAGTAATAGTAACAAAATGGGGAATCATATTCAGTTGGGAAGAGGATCGAAATATTGAATAGTTTTATAATTTGTTAGAACAATTCACAAATATTTCATTTTAAAAATGTGACCCAGGGCAACATAGTGAGACCCTGTTTTTATGAAAATTAAAATAACTTATCCAGGCATGATGGCATACACCTATATAGTCCCAGCTACTTGTGAGGCTGGGGCAGGAAGATTGCTTAAACCCAGGAGTTCAAGGCCACAGTGAGCTATGATCACATCACTGCATTTCAGGCTGGGTGAGAGAGTGAGCCCTTTTTAAAAAAAGTATATATATATATAATATATGCATATTATATTATATATACTTATATATATTATATTATATATACTTATATATTATGTTATATATATAATACATATATATTATATATACATATAATATATATGTAATCAGTAAAACACTCCATATTAATGAAAGAACAGATTGAGTAAAAAACAAAATTTAGCTATTTGCTTCTTAAAGGAGACAAACTTAAAACCACACAGGCTAGATGAAGATAAAGGGATGGAAAATTATTATATACAAAGCCAACTCTAATGAAAACACAAATTTTAAGAAGCTGATATAGATATATGTTGCAAATTAGAATTTAGGGCAAAATCATTTGAAAGAATACATAAGACTGCAATATATTAATTTTAAAAATCCACAAGAAGGGCTGGGCATGGTGGCTAATACCTGTAATCCCACCACTTTAGGAGGCTGAGGCAGGCTGGCCACCAGAGGTCAGGAGTTCAAGACCAGCCTGGGCAATGTGGTGAAACCCCTTCTCTACTAAAAATAAAAAAATTAGCTGGGCATGGTGGTGGGTGCCTGTAATCTCAGCTATTTGGGAGGCTGAGGCAGGAGAATTGCTTGAACCTGTGAGGCAGAGGTTGCAGTGATCAGAGACTGCACCATTGCACTCCAGCCTGGGTGACAAAAGTGAAACTCCATCTCAAAAAAAAAATTCCCAAGAAGATGTAACAATGATAAGTATGATTACCCTAAATAACATAACCTTTAAATATTATATATTAAGTATGTTATACCAATAACTAAAAACTGACAGAATTACAAAGAAAAATGAATAAAAGCCACAAAGTAAGAGAAACTAAGTCAAACATAATCAAAATTAACAAAGATATAGAAAACTTTTATTCAATGTTAACAAAAATAACTCTCTTTTCCAATAAACAAGAAATATAAATGTTTCAAGTAATTTGAGAACATTACAAAAATTGATTACCTTACCATGTTATGAAAGAAGTCTCAAAATTCAAAGAACTGATGTCATTCAGGTCATGTTTGCTGACCTCAATTTAGAAATCCACAAGGAAAAGATGGTAAGAAAATTCTGTATGTCTGAATTAAAGAGGAATTCACAATGCCAATTACAAAAATATTCAGAATCAAATGATAAAATAAATTTAATCTGAAATGCATACAGTTAAGGTGACATTAGGAAATAAATGATTAGTCATAAATGCACCTTTTTTTTTTTTGAAACTGTTTCGCTCTTGTTGCCCAGGCTGGAGTACAATGGTATAATCTCGGCTCACTGCAACCTCCAACTTCTGCGTTCAAGCGATTCTCCTGCCTCAGCCTCCCAAGTAGCTGGAATTACAGGCATACACCACCACACTCAGCTAATTTTGTATTTTTAGTAGAGATGGGGTTTTACCATGTTGGTCAGGCTGGTCTCAAACTCCTGACCTCAGGCGATCCACCTGCCTCAGCCTCCCAAAGTGCTGGAATTACAGGCGTGAGCCACCATGCCTGGCCAAATGGACTTGCTAAGAACAATTAAAAATAAATGTTTAACTCAAGAAACTAGAAATAGAGGAGCAGGAGAGTAATGTCCCCACTGCTTTCCTAACATCAGAAGATATCAGCAGAGTTTCATCTACTAAGGTGACCAACTATCCTGGTGGGTCCAGGACTTGGGATTTCTGGGACATTGATTTTTAAAGCTGAGCTGGGACAGTCCTGGGCAAAGCAGTATGACTGATCACCATTCACCAAAACTATCAAGGAATAGATAATCCCTATTTTATATAAACTGAAATTAGACTAAGAAGGAGACCCATTGAGTTCATTTTTTCAGGCTACTATAGCCTTGATACTATAATTGGATGAGAAAATTGTTAACCAATGTCACTTTCCATCATAGATGCAAAAATTCTAGAAAAAAATTTAACACAGCAAAATTCAGGGGTGTTAAGAAAAAAATACCATATTAGGATCAAATTTTTTTCTGGAATGTGAGGATTCTTTAGAAAATCTATTACTGATCTGGGCATGGTGGCTCACACCTCTTATTCCAGGACTTTGGGAGTCTTAGGCAGGAGGATCGCTGGAGGCCAGAGGTTTGAGGCCAGCCTCGTCAATATAGTGAGACCCCATATCTTTTTCTAAAAGTGAAAATTAGGCAGGCATGGTAACATGTGCCTGTAGTCCCAGCTACTTGGGAGGCTGAGGTGCGAGGATTGCTTGAGCCTAGGAGCTTGAGGCCACAGTGAACTATAATCATGCCCTGGCACTCCAGCCTGGGAAAAAAGGTGAGATCCTGTCTCTAAAAAGGAAACAAAGAAACAAGAAAGTCTATTAATAGAATACATTTTATTAACAGAAAACCTTATGATCATCCTAAAAGATGATTTATTAAAACTCAATACAAACTTTTGGGTTCTGCTCTAACATACAAAGAGCTTGGAAGGTATCCCTCATCTCCCAATAAGGGAGAAACTGAAACTTTGCAACTTTTCTTAGATCTATGAGATAATAGAGGTCAGAGGGTGGAACTGTATGTATTAGTTTCCTAGGTAGCTATAGCACTACAAAGTACTATAAACTAGGTGGCTTAAAATAACAAAAATTTATTCTGTTCCAGTTCTGGAGGCTAGAAGTCTAAACAAAATCAAGGTGTCAGCAGATGGAAGCCCTGTATACTCTAGGGAGTAATTTTTCACTTTTTCCTTGCTTCTGTGGCTCGCAGCAATCTTGGTATTCCTTGGTTTGTAGCTGCATCACTCCAATTTCTGCCTCCGTCTTTACATGAACTTATTTCCTTTAAGGCCCACTCTAACCCAGTATGAGCTCGTCTCAACTTGATTCCATCTACAGAGACCTTATCTCCAAATAAGGTCACCTTCTGAGGTTCTTTGTAGACACACATTTTGGGGGGATACTATTCAACTCATTATACCACAACCCCCCAAACTAGAGAGATAGACAAATGCAGAGAATCACAGATTACAGAGAACAGAAGCCTCTAGAGGCAATACCTGATAGAAACACTTAAACAATAATTGACAAATTGCTGGAGGTTGAATATGGACTAAGTTGAGATATAAATACTCTTGAAGGCCTAGACTGGGGGGAGGGTGCCCACTTTCATAAGTTTTATCTCTAGGAGCCCCACTAGGTTCTCATGATAAAGATCTGAGAAAAATCTCATGCTTCTGGCAGGGGAAGAGGAAAATACATCTGTTCTCTCTAACAAAGGCCTGTTCTTAAAGGAAACTACCAGGCTTTATCTATGTTAGGGGAAGGGCAGTCAGACAATTGGAGCTCACTCTGTAAACGCAGGAGGAAAAAGGGTAAGAAACTATTTGGAAGGTCACAGTCCAGAAAATTTGGCCCATTAAAAAACTGAAGATTTAATAACAAGATTATAGAAAGCTACTCTTCCTCAGTACCTTACTACCACATCAACAGGGCTCTAGTATAATAACATAAGATTACAAGAGAGCTGCAAGACACAGACTATTTAAGAAGAAGTTTTAGGGAAACTGAAAGTCAACGAGGAAAACAAAACAAGAGCACTAGAGGAAATTGAAGGCTCTGACACTTAACAGTTACAGCCAACATCAAGCACAGCCTCACTCCCAACCAAATAAACATAAAACTGCACACTAAAGGCCTATTTACCTACATTTCCTATTACTCAATGCATTATGTCTGGTCTTCAGCAAAAAATTACAAGACATAATAAATGGCAAGAAAAAACACAGTCTGAAAATTCAAAACAAGCATCAGTTCCAAACTCGAATAGGGTAGAAATTTCAGAATGATTAGATGAGGCATTTAAAATAACTATGATTAATAGTCGACAGCAAAGAACACATGAGTAATATAAGTAGAGAGATGGAAACTCTAAAAGAATCTAAAGGAAATGTAGAAATAGAAAACAGTAAGAAAGATGAAGAATACCTTTGGCTGGCTTATCTTTAAAATTGTAGTTATAAAAGAGTGAGGCCTAAAGTGAACTATGGACTTTAGTTAATAATACCATAATCAGAATAGGTGCAGTGGCTTATGCGTGTAATTTCAGTACTTTGGGAGGCCACGGTGGGAAGATCACCCACTGTGGGTGTGGTGATCAGTCACTACCCACCATGGATGTGGTGATCAATCCACCCAGCACAGAAGTTCAAGACTAGCCTAGGCAACATAAAGAGACCTTGTCTCCACAAAAAATAAAAAACCTAACTGGGCATGGTGGTGCATGCCTGTGGTCCCAGCTATTCAGGAGGCTGAGGTGGGAAGATTGCTTGAGCCCACAAGGCCAAGGCTGCATTGAGAGCTGTGTATGCACCACTGCATTCTAGCCTAGGCAACAGAATGAGACCTTGTCTTAAAAAAAAAGTATAAAAAAATGCTGTATCAATATTGGTTCATCAGTTATAGCAAATGTATCACATTAAAGCAAGATGTTAATGGGACAAACTTGGTGTATGTGATGCGGGAGGGGAAGAGAGAGTATATGGGAACTCTGTACTGTCTGCCTAATAAAATCTTTATTTAAAAATGTAATAAAATTTCATCACTAAAAACTCTTAGCTAAATATGATAGAAGGGAACTTCCTCAACCACATCTATAAAAATGTCCTAAAAGAAACATAAAAAATTTAATGATGAGTTTTAAACACTTTGTCAATACAATTAGGAATAAAGAAAGGATTCACTATACTGCTTTTATTCAGCATTGTTCTGGAGATCTTATCCAATGTAATAAGATTGATAATAAGTATAATAATTGTAAGTGCAAATCCAAACTCTATTTGTAGATGCTAAGTTTGTTTATGTAGAACATTTTGGAGAATCTACAAAGTATTAGAACTGATAAGAGAGATTAACAAGGTTGTTAGATATAAGATCAACCTAAAATCAATATTTTTAGTATATCCCAAGATAATTATTTAGAAATATAATATGAAACAATATTCCATTGAAAATAGCAATAAAATTATAAGGTACTTAGAAATAAATTTAGCAAAAGATATTCAGAACTCTTACGGAGAAAACTATAGCATATTATTGAAAAGCTAGGTACAGCCAGGTGCAGTGGTTCATACCTATAATCCCAGTGCTCTGAGGGGCCAAGTCAGGAGAATCACTTGAGGCCAGGAATTTGAGACCAGCCTGGACAACATAGTGAGAACTCCATCTCTACAAAAAATAAAAATAAATTAGCCAGGTTTGGTGGCATGCTCTTGTAGTCCCAGCTACTTGAGAGGCTGAGGTAGAAGGATCGTATGAGGCCAGGAGTTCAAGCAGGCAGTGAGGTATGATAGCACCACTGCACTACAGCCTGGATGACAGAGCAAGACCTTGTCTGTAAAATAAATAAATAAAGGAAACATAAATAAAAAATAAAATATCTAGATACATGGAAAGATACATCATTTCCATGAATGAAAACACTGAAGGTTTAAATTGTCTCTAAATTATTTCATATATCCAATGCAATTCCAGTCAAAATTTCAAAAGGTTTTAAAATGTAATTTGCTAAGATGGCTGAATAGAGACTTCACCAATCATTTCCCCAATAAAGACACCAATGTAACAACTATTTATATACAAAAAGCACCTGCATAAGAACCAAAAATTAGGTGATCACTCACAAATCTGGTTGAAACTTCGTATCACTGAAAGGGGTACTGAAGAGGGTAAAAAAGAGTTTTGAATCACTGACACCAACCTTCCTTCCTCACCTGGCAGTGGCTGTGTGGCAGAGAGAGAGAATCTGGACACTTGGGAGCAGGTGAGTGCAGCGATTGTGAAACATTACATTAAACTTAATTCTGCCCTCTCATAGCAGAAGGCAAAACCAGGCCGACATCAGCTGATGTCTGCCCACAGAGGGAGTATATAAACCAGTCCTAGCAAGAGGGGAATTGCCCAACAGCAATCTGAACTTTAGTTCTGGCAAACGTTGCCCCCTAGGGATGGAGTGTTCTGGGACCCTAAGCTTGAAAGGCATCCTAGGCCACAAAGAACTCCTGGGGGAGGCCTAGTGATGAACTGGGTTCAGAGCCAGTGGACTTGGGGGGCATGCCACTTACTGAAACTCCAGCTGGGGTGGCTAGGAGAGTGCTTGTGCCACCCCTCCCACACTCCCAGGCTGCACAGCTCATGGCTTCAAAAGCACAGCCCCTTCCTTCCACATGAGGAGAAGAGAGGGAAGAGTAAAGAGGACTTTGTCTTGTATCTTGGATACCAGCTCAGTCACAGTAGAATAGGGCAATGGTCAAAGTAATGAGACCCCCTTTCCAGGCTCCTGGATTGCATTTCTAGACACACCCTGGGCCAGAAGGGAGCCTGCTGCCTTGAAGGGAAAGACCCAGTCCTGGCAATGTCCATTGTCTGCTAACTGAAGAGCCTTTGATCCCTGAGTAACTGACAATGCTACTAGGAAGTACACTTTGGGCCGTGGGTGAAATTCAGACATTCTGGCTTCAGGTGAGACTCAGCACATTCTCAGCTGTGGTGGCTATGGGGAGAGACTCCTTCTGCTTGAGGAAAGTGGAGGAAAAAGAAAAGCAGACTTTGTCTTCCTCCATATGTACCAACTCAGCCACAGGAGAGTAGAGTGCCAAGCAGGCTCTTGGGGTCCCCAGTTCAAGGTCTTGGCTCCTGGATGGCATTTCTAGGCCTACCCTGAGTCAGAGGGGAGTGTGTTGCCCTGAAGGGTGAGTCCCAGGCTAGGCAGCATTCACTACAAGCTGACTGAAGAGCTCTTGGGCCTTAAGGCAGGAGAATTGCTTGAACTCAGGAGGCAGAGGTTGGGGTGAGCCGAGGTCATGCCATACACAACTCCATCTCAAAAAAAAAAGAGAAAGTTTATATGAAGGGATAATGACAGGGAACTTCCCAAACTAAGAGAAAGATATCAATATCCAAGTTCAAGAAAGCTATAGAACACCAAGCAGATTTAACCCAAAGAAGACTACCTCAGGGCATTTAATAAACTACCAAAGGTCAAGGATAAAGAAAAGATCCTAAAAGCAGCAAGAGAAAATAAAGAAATAACATAAAATTGAGAGCTCCAATATTGACTGTTGGGAGTTTGATTATAAAATGCCTCAAGGCAGTCTTTTTTGGGTTAAATCTTGTTGGTGTTTTATAACCTTCTTATACTTAAATGTTGATATCTTCCTCTATATTTGTAAAGTTCAGTATTACAGGCCAGGAGAGAGTGGCATGACATATTTGAAGAGCTGAAGGAAAAATACTTTTACCCTAGAATAGTATATCCAGTGAAAATATCCTTCAAACCTGAGGGAGAAATGCCTTCCCAGACAAACTAAAGCTGAGGGATTTCATCAACACCAGATCTGTCCTACAAGAAATGTTAAAGGGTGTACTTCAATCAGAAAAAAAAAAAAAAGATGTTAATGAGCAATAAGAAATCATCTGAGGGTATAAAACTCACTGCCAATAGTAGGTACACAGAAAAACACAGTATTACAACACTGTAACTGTGGTATATAAACCATTCTTATCTTAATTAGAAAGATTAAACGATGAACTCATCCAAAATAATAACTACAACTTTTCAGGACACAGAGAGTACAATAAGATAGAAACAACAAAGAGTTAAAAAACAGGAGATGAAGTTGAGGTGTAGAGTTGTATTAGTTTTCTTTTTGTTTGGTTGTTTGCTTATGCAAACAGTGTTGTTATCAGCTTAAAATAATGGGTTATAAGATAGTATTTGTAAGCCTCATGATAACCTTAAATAAAAATATACAAAGGATATGCAAATAATAAAAAGCAATAAATTAAATCATACTATCAGGACCAGGTATGGTGGCTCATCCCTATAATACTAGCACTTTAGGAGGCCAGGGTAAGAAGATTGCTTGAAGCCAGGAGTTCCAGACCAGCTTGGGCAACATAGTAAGACCCTGTCTTAATAAAATACTAAAAAATAATTTAAAATGACTAAATAGAATAACCTCATCATTATTATTCATCCCTTAAAAACTAAAATAAGTAAATTGTACCACCAGAGAAAATTATCTTCCCTAAAGGAAGACAGAAATGAAGAAAAGAAGGAAGAGAAGACCACAAAACAACCAGAAAGCAAATAACAAAATGGTAAGAGTAAGTCCTTACTTAATAATAATATTGAATGTAAATTAGACTCTCCAATCAAAAGACACAGAATGGCTGAAGAAATAAAAAAAGAAGACCCAGTGATCTGTTGCTGACAAGAAACAGACTTTACCTATAAAGACACACATGGACTGAAAACAAAGGGATAGAAAAAGATATTCCATGCCAATGGAAACCAAACAGAGCAGGAGTAGCTATATTTATATCAGACAAAATAGATTTCAAAACAAAAAGTGTAAGAGACAAAGGCCACTATGTAATGATTAAGGGGTCAATTCAGCAAGAGGATATAGTAAATATATATGCACTCAATAGTGGAGTACCCAGATATATGAACTGTATAAGCTATATAACCACGTGGAAATTAAGCGATATACTTCTGAATGACCAGTGAGCCAATAAAGATATTAAGAAGGAAATTGAAAATGTTCTTTAAACAAATGATAATGGCGATACAACATACTTAAACCTGTGGGATACAGCAAAAGCATTATGAAGACAGAAGTTCCCAGCTATAAGTGCTTACATTATAGAAGAAGAAAACTTCAAATAAACAACTTAATAATACATCCTAAAGAACTAGAAAATCAACAGCAAACCAAACCCAAAATTAGTAGAAGAAAGAAATAATAAAGATCAAAGCAAAAATAAATGAACTTGGAAAGAAAATACAAAAATTAATGAAACAAAAATTTGGCTTTTTGAAAAGATAAACAAAATTGACAAATCTGTAGCCAGGCTAAGAAAAAAAGAAAATTCCAATAAATAAAATGGAGATGAAAATGGAAATGTTACAACTTATACCACAGAAATTCAAAGACTCATTTAGTGGCTACTATGAGGAGTGATCAATATATGCCAATAAATTGGAAACTCTAGAATAAATGAATAAATTCATATACACATACAGGCTACCAAAATTGAACCATCAAGAAATCCAAAACCCAAACAGACCAGTGTCTCCAGGCAAAGAGAAACCTGGGACCTGATGGCTTCACTGCTGAATTCCGCCAGACATTTAAAGAAAAACTAATACCAATCCTCCTCAAACATTTTGGAAAAGTAGAGGAGGAGAGAATACTTTTAAGTTCATCCTATGAGGCCAATATTACCCTGATACCAAACCAGACAAAGAAACATCAAAAAGAGGGGAAAAAACACTATAGGCCGATATCACTGATGAATATTGATGCAAAAAATTCTGTACAAAATACTAGCAAACCAAATTCAACAACACATCTTACAAAAAGATATCCTTCATGTTGGAGACAGCTAACAACAACAACAACCACCACCACCACCACCACCAAGAACATTTATCATGGCCAAATAGGATTTATCCCAGGGATGCCATGATAGTTCAACATATACAAATCAATCAATGTGACACATCATATTAACAGAATAAAGAATAAAAACCATATGATCATTTCAATTGATGCTGAAAAAGCATTTGATAAAATGCAACATCCCTTCATGATAAAAATTCTCATAAAACTGGGTATAGAAATGTGAACCCAAAGGTATCTGAGACCAGTCTCAACCAATTTAGGAAGTTTATTTTGCCAAGGTTAAGAATGCACCCATGACACAGCCTCAGGAGGTGCTGATGATATGGGCCCAAGGTAGTTGTAGCATGGTCTGCTTTTATCTCTTTTAGGGAGACATGATACATCAATAAATGCCTGTAAGGAGTACATTGGTTTGGTCTGGAAAGGTGGGACAGCTTAAGCACAGGCTACCAGGTTATAAGAAGATTAAACAATTTTCTGATTGGCAATTGGTTGAAAGAGTTGTTATTATCTAAAGACCTGGAATCAATAGAAAGGAATATCTATGTTACAATGATAAGGGGTTGTGGAGACCAAAGGCTTATCATGCAGATGAAGCCTCCAGGTAGCTGGCTTCAGAGATAATAGATTAAGTCTTTCTTACCAGACTTAAGGTCTGTGTTGATGTTAATGCTGGTTGGCCTTTCCTGAATTCCAAAAGGGAGGAGGATATAATGAGGCATATCTGACCCCTCCCTTCCCATCATGTTCTGAACCAGTTTTGCAGGTTACCTTTGGAATGCCTTTGGCCAAAATGAGGGGTTCATTCAGGTGGTTGGTAGAGGGGGGCTTAGAATTGTATTTTTAGTTTACAGAAGAAACATACCTTGATATAATAAAAACAGTGTTATTCATATTAAAAAAAAAGAATGGATAAGCAGATTCAGTAAAGTTGCAAGATACAAAACCAACATACCAAAATCAGTAGTGTTTCTATAGGCCAAAAGCAAACAATCTTAAAAAGAAATCAAGAAAGTAATGCCATTTACAATAGTTACAAGTAAGATAAAATACCTAGAAATTAACTTAACCAAGGAAGTGAAAGATCTCCAAAATAAAAGTATAAAACATTGTTGTAAGAAATTGAAGATATAAAAAAAGGAAAGGTATTCCATGTTCATGAACTGGAAGAATTAATATTGTTAAAATGCCCATACCACCTAAAGCAATCTATAGATTCAGTTCAAGCCCTATCAAAATAATGATGACATTCTTCACAAAAATAGAAAAAAAAATGTAAAATTTATATGGAACCACAAAAGGCCCAGAATAACCAAAGCTATCTTAAGCAAAAGGAACAAAACTGGAAAAATCACATTACCTGACTTCAACTTACACTACAGAGCTATAGTAACCAAAATGGCATGGTACTGGCATAAATACAGACACATAGACCAATGGAACAGAACAGAGAACCTAGAGATAAATCTGTACATCTGCAGTGAATTTATGTTTTACAAAACTGCCAAAAACATATGTTGGGGAAAAAGCAGTCTCTTCAATAAATGGTGCTGGAAACTGGATATTCAAATGTGAAAGAATGAAACTAGACTCCTCTATTTCTCACCATATACAAAAATCAAATTGAGATGGATTAAAGACTTAAATTTAAGACCTCAAACAATGAAACTACTTAAAGAAAACACTGGGGAAACTTTGTAGGGCACTGAAATAGGCAAAGATTTTTTGAGTAATACCCCACAGGCACAGGCAACTGAAGCAAAAATGGACAAATGGGATCACATCAAGTTAAAAGGTTTCTTCCTGCACAGCAAAGGAAACAATCAACATAGTGAAGAGACAACCTACAGAATGGGAGAAAATATTTCAAACTACCCATTTGCTAAGGGCTTAATAACCAGAATATATAAGGAGTTCAAACAACTCTATAGGAAAAAAATCTAATAATCCAATTCAAAAGTGGGCAAAAGACTCGAATAGATATTTCTCAAAAAATGGTGTACAAATGGCAAATGGGCATATGAAAATGTGTTCTACATCATTGATCATCAGAGAAATGCAAATCAAAACTACAGTGAGACATTATCTCACCCCAGTTAAAATGACTTTTATCCAAAAGTCAGACAAAAACAAATGCTGGAGAGGATGTGGAGAAAAGAGAACACTCATACACTCTTGGTGGAAATGTAAATTAGTACAACCACTATGGAGGACAGTTTGGAGGTTCCTCAAAAACCTAAAAATACAGCTACCTTAAGATCCAGCAGTCTTCCTTCTAGGTATATACCCAAAAGAATGGAAATCATTATATGGAAGAGATATCTGCACTCCCCATGTTTATTGCAGCGCTATTCATAATAGCCAGACTTGAAAGCGACCTAAGCGTCTATAGACAGGTAAACAGATAAAGAAATGTGGTACATATACACAAGAGAGTACTATTCAGCCATAAAAAAGAATAAGATCCTGCCATTTGCAACAACATGGATGGAACTAGAAGTCATTATGCTAAGTGAAATAAGCCAGGCACAGAAAGACAAGCTTCACATGTTCTCATTTATTTGTGGCAGCTAAAAATTAAAACAATTGAAGTTAGAGAGATAGTAGAAGGATGGTTAACAGAGGCAGGGAAGGATAGTGGGGGTGGAGGGGCAATAGGGGAGGGTTAATGGGTACAAAAATAGTTAGAAATAATGAATAAGATCTAGTATTTACTAGCTCAACAGAGTGACTATAGTCAAAAATAATTTAATTAGACATTTAAAAATAACAAAGAATATAATTGGATTGGATTGCTTGTAACACAAAGGATAAATGCTTGAGGTGATGAATACACCATTTAGCCTGATGTGCTTTTTACACATTGCATGCCTATATCAAAACATCTCATGTAATCCGTAAATATATACACCTACTACATACCTTCCAAAATTAAAAATTGAAACTAGAAAAATTCACATGGTAGGTATATTAGTCCTTTCTCACGCCGCTATAAAGGACTGCCTGAGACTGGGTAATTTATAAAGGAAAGAGGTTTAATCAACTTACAGCTCTGTATGGCTGGGGAGGCCTCAGGAAACTTAAAATCGTGATGGAAGGGGAAGTAAACATGTCCTTTGTAACATGACAGCAGGAAGGAGAAGTGCTCAGCTAAAGGGGGAAACGCCCCTTATAAAACCATCAGATCTTGTGAGAACTCACTCACTATCACGAGAATAGAAGCATGGGGTAACCACCCCCATGACTGAATTGTCTCCCACTGGGCCTTTCCCCTGACACGTAAGGATTTTGGGAATTACAATTCACAATGAAATTTGGGTGGGGATGCAGTAGGCAAAATGGTCAAATATAGCCAAGATAAATTTGAAGAATGAGCACAGATGGGAGGACTTGCCTTCTAAAGACTTATTGTAAAGCTATCGTTATTAAGAGAGTATGGTTAAACAGGAAGGCACAAACATACCTGTGGTCCAGAATACAAAGCTGACAAATAGCCTCATATATATACAACACATTGGCATGGAATTAAAAACTTTTGGGGAAGAGTTTAATAAATGGGTAAGATGCTACTTATTCATAGAGGAAAAAGCAGACCCCACTTCACACCATACATAAACAGATATCTAAGATGAAACAAACACTTAAAAGTAAAACTTTAAAAGTTTTAAAATGAAATATAAGAATCTGTTTATAACCTTGGGCATAGGAAAGCACAAACTATAAAGAAAAAGATTGGTAGGCTGCATATATAGGCTCACCTTTGAGCACAGGAGTTTGAGACCAGCCTGAGCAACATGATGAAATCCTGTCTCTACAAAAAACACACCAAAAATCAGTCAGGCATGGTGGCATGTGCCTGTAGTTCCAGCTACTTGGGAGATTAAGGTGGGAGAATTACCTGAGCCTGGAAAGGTTGTAACCGCAGTGAGCCTAGATCACACCATTGCACTCTAGCCTGAACGACAGAGTGAGACGCTGTCTCAGAAAAAAGAAAAACATGGTTAAACTTGGCTACATTTACATCTTAAAATTTCTGTTCAGTAAAAGATTCCATAAATGAAGTGAAAAACAAGCCATAGACTGGGAGAAAATCTGCATTTTTGTCTGGTATCATTTTCCTTCAGCCTGAAGAACTTTTATTACTATTTCATATAGTGCAAGTCTGCTGGTGGCAAATTATCTTAGTTTTCTTCCATCTAAAAATATTTTTTATTTTGTTTTCATTATGAAAGATTTTTTGTGTGTGTGTGCCAGATATTGACCATTGCATTAACAGTTTTCTTTTCCCTTCTAATATGGTAAAGTTGTTGGTTTATTATCTTCTGATATCCATTATTTCTGATTAGAAGTCAGTGTTAATTTGCATTGATGTTCCCTGTATGTAATTTGTGTCATTGTATATCATTATTCTCTGGTTGGTGCCAAGATTTTCCCTTGTCTTTGTTTTCTAGTGTTTTGAATCAGATGTGCTTAAGGCTTGACTTTCATTATATTTTTCCTGCTTGGGGATTTGTACTTCTTTTTATATCTGTAAATTTTTTTGTCACCAAATTTTGGAAAATTTTCAGCCATTATTTCCTTAAATATTTTAAAATAATATATTATTAGTATTTTTATCCCCTCCTTCTATTAGTATAATTATATATTATACCTTTTGTTATTATTTCACAGTCCCCAGGCTCTGTTCATTTTCTTCTAATAATTTTTTTCTATCTATTTTTCAGGTGGGATAATTTTCAGTGATTTATCTTTAAGTTTACTTGGTATTTTATCTATTTTCTACACCCTGCCATTAATATCATCTAGTGAATTTTTTATTTCACATATTGTACTTTTGAGTTCTAAAACTTCCAATTGGCGTTTTTTAATATAGTCTCAATTTCTGACATTCTTATCTTTTCAATCCTTATAAGCATTGTTTTCACTTCACTGAACAGAATGACATGATTTAAAATCCTTGTTGATGATAACATCTGGATCATCTAGGGTTCATTTTCTCTTAACTTTTTTCTTCACAATAGGTCAAGTGGGTCACATTTCCTTGTTTCTTTGTGTGTCATGTAAATTTGGATTGTATCCTGGACATTGTGATTTTAGTGCTGTGGAGACTCTGTATTCTGTTATTTTCCTCTGAAGAGTGTTGACTTTTTTAGCAGGTAACTAATTTAATGGGATATAAACTATCAGTTTATCAAATACCAGTTTAGTTCTTGTATCCCTAGTTGGGTTTTTGTTGTTGGCACGCAGCCTTGCACATATGTGGTTCAGAGATCAGCTGGAAATTTGGGCAGAGGTAAATAGGTGATCTCTCCTTTACTGTGGCTCTCTCCTTCTCATAGTTCTCCCTTCACTTTCTAGCATCTGTAATTACTTTTAACTATGTACTTTGGCATTTCGGGTCAGTAAAGCTGTGAGTATGCTATTGGAGTCTTTAGTCACTAAGTATGCGGGGCGTCCCTCACACACAGTGTTTAATAAACATAATTAGTCCAAAATGCAATGTTGAGCATAGAGTGTAAGTTTTTAAAAGATATGTATAGTGTGGTATTAATTATAGAAAAATAAAAAAATGTAAAAAATATATGTTCCTTGTGGAAATAGACATATATGGTATGTATGTCATTACCCTGTTTAAAGTTTTATCTCATTCAAAATTTCAACACCTTCAATACAAACTATTTCCTCCCCTTTGTTTAACATTTTTCTTTTTAGTATTTGTCAGTACTTAATATACTATTTATTTTACTTACTTATTTTTTGTCTTTCCCACTAGAATATTATTTTCATGAAGCAGAGATTTTTTTGTCTTCTCTGTCTGCTGTGTTATAACAAGTTCTAGAACAGTGTTTGACATGTAATAGGCACTCAATAAATAGTTGCTGAACAAATAAATAAGTAATATAAAATATTAGGCTATAACCACAAATTTTTTCTTTGAAAGAAAGAAAAAGAGAGAAAATAAGAAAGAAAGAAAGAAAGAAAGAGCAGAAGAAAGAAAAAAAGAATGAAAGAGAGGAAGAAAGAGGAAGTGAAAGAGGGAGAGAGAACGGGATTCTTGCTCCATTGCCCAGGCTAGAATGCAGTCTAAAAATGGATATTAAAAACCTCTTTTATGCCAATAATTGTGCTTAACAATGGAGACAGGAAGGAATAGGGGATGAAAATAACAAACAAGCAGCCAACCAGTATTTTATTTAAACCTGTGAAATGCTATGCAATTGCTGAGGAATGATTTACTTCCAATTATGTAGTCACTTTTAAAATAGGTGTAATGTAATACTGAGAAAAATGTATGTTTTGTGGATTTGGGGTGGAGAGTTCTGTAAATATTTGCTAAGTTTATTTGTTCCAGGTCTGAGTTCCAGTCCTGGATATCCTTGTTAATTTTCTGTCTCATTGATCTGTATAATATTGACAGCGTAATGTTAATGTCTCCCACTATTATTGTGTGGGAGTCTAAGTCTCTTTGTAAGTCATTAAGAACTTGCCCTATGTATCTGGGTGCTCCTGTATTGGGTGCATATATATTTAGGATCATTAGCTCTTCTTGTTGCATTGATCCTTTCACCACCATGTAATGTCCCTCTTTGTTTCTTATGGCCTTTGTTGTTTTAAAGTCTGTTCTATCAGAGACGAAAATTGCAGCTTCTGTTTTTTTTTTTGCTCTCCATTTGGTTGGTAAGGCTTCCTCCATCCCTCTGTTTTGAGTCTTTGTGTATCTTTGCATGTGAGATGGGTCTAGATACGACATACTAATGGATTTTAGCTTTTTTTCCAATTTGCCTGTCTGCGTCTTTTGATTGAGGCATTTAGTCCATTTAATTTTAGGATTAATATTGATATATGTGAGTTTGATACTGCCATTTAATGCTAGCTGGCTGTTTTGCCCATTAGTCGATGTAGATTCTTCATTATCGTGATGCTCTTTACCTTTTGGTATGTTTTTGGAATGGCTGATACTGGTTGTTCCTTTCTATGTGTAGTGCTTCTTTCAGAAGCTCTTGTAAAGCAGGCCTGGTGGTGATGAAATCTCTGAGTACTTGCTTGTTCGCAAAAAATTTTATTTTTCCTTCACTTATGAAGCTTAGTTTGGCTGGATATGAAATTCTAGGTTGAAAGTTCTTTTCTTTAAGGATGTTGAATGTTGGCCCCCACTCTCTTCTGGCTTGTA
>PVKP010029117.1:0-29354 GCA_004027715.1 Plecturocebus donacophilus
AGTGGGGGGTAGGGAGTTGCGGGGAGATAGCATGGGGAGAAATGCCAGATATAGGTGAAGGGGAGGAAGGCAACAAATTACACTGCCATGTGTGTACCTATGCAACAATATTGTATGTTCTTCACATGTACCCCAAAACCTAAAATGCAATAAAAAAAAGGTACAATAAAAAATACAATATAAAATATAATAAATGGTACACCTGTATAGAGCACTTGCCATGGATGGAGCTTGCAGGACTAGAAGTTGCTCTGGGTGAGTCCATGAGTGACCGGTGAGTGAATGTGACACCTTGAACATTACTGTTCACTACTGCAGACTTTATAAACACCATACACTCAGAGTACATTAAATTTATTTTAAAATATTTATCTTTCTTCAATTCCAACTTACTCTTAGCATACTTTAGCTTTTTTATAAACTTTTGAATTTTTTAACTTTTTAATTCTTTCGTCGTGACAGTTTAAAACACAGTATATTATAGAGCTGTACAAAAATACTTTATTTACATCTTTATTCTATAAGCTTTCTTATATTTTTAAATCTCTCTCTTCTTTTTATTTTGTAAACCTTTTTGTTAAAAACTAAAACACAAACACACACATCAGCCTAGATCTACACAGGGTCAGGATCATCAAGATGGCACAGGTGATAGGAATTTTTCAGCTTCGTTTTAGTTTTATGGGACCATTACATATGCAGTCCATTGCCAACCAAAATGTCATTATATGGTGTATAACTGAACTTGACTCCTAGTGAACCTTCAACTCTGTAAATTACTCAACAGACTCACACTTAATTGAAGTTTTATGGTTTTTAATTTAGTTTGGCTTTAGACACATGGTTCAACTTGACCTACTTGGTTCTGGGATTTGTTGGTGCCTCTCATTCATTTCATCATGTTGATTACCACTGGCTTTTCCAAAATTCTGTTCTCCATAGTAATATGTATCTCTACTATGGTTCTCCTACTTCCTTTGATGACGTGTTACTACTGAAGGCAAATGGAAGCCCTAGTTCTGAATGTTATGATCCATGATTGCCCCCTATTATATCCAGGGCTGGTAAGCTGTGAAGATGGGCCAGCCGGGGGAAGTTGTCAGCAATCAAGGGTAGTCATGGCAAGGACTACAGAAACAGACCTGGCTGAGGATCTGCTGCTAGGATATAAGTGGACCAGCCAATGGTCAGGATCCAAGAGGCATGGCCAGGAGGTCTCTTTGCAGGTCTGAGAAGGCTCAATCTGATTGGTGGAGGCTGTTGACAGAGCTGAATCCACAAGGAGATTGAATAAGATTGAGTGCAAGGTTATAGGCTCAACATGCAACAAGAGGTTCAGGCAGGGAAACTGAGGCTGAATACAGGGATATGGGCTAGGTTAATATGGGAAAGAAGGGGGCACAACTGCTAATGTGAGATCTATTCCATCCTTGGCAGCTAACCTAATTCTGCTACCCTGAGCTGATGTGCCAGGTCTGCCTCAGTCAGGATTGTCTGTTGTCTGGATCAGGGCTGAGCACATGCATAGCCATGGCTCTTGCTCAGAAGTGTGATGGATGAAGTGGCTAATAGCAGCAATTTGGGGAGCCAATTATGTGAGCATCAGACCTTCCCCAGGTACCCCTACCTCACTGGTGGTGAGAAGTTCCCCATATGTTGTCAGAGGAGTCTGGTTGGGACTCTGACTAACAGTAATCGTCCTTTATTACCTGCAGTTTAGCAGGGAAGGACCAGGCAGGAATAGACCAAGGTTCCTATAAAGATAGAAATATTACCTCAAAGACTGACCTATTAAACGATTCTAACACCTTAGTCTAATCCAGCTTCTCACAATAACAGCTTGCTCTCATCAAGTCCCCAAAAAGAATGGAAACCAGGACAGATGAGTTTGATAAAGATGGCAATGGTTCTCAGCCTTGATGAGACATTAGAATCACCTGCCCCAGTACCAAAGTTCTGAATTAATTGATCTTGGGGGGGGACTCAGTATCTGTGTATATTTTCAAAGTCCCCTGGGCATTTCTAATGTGTAGTTGGAGTAGCAATCCTCTGATTTAGGGTACTGTGCTCTTTCAGGAGGGAGAAAGGAAGTACGGAACAAAGGAGCCAGAGTGAAAGGAGGTCATGGGAGGCTAGGAAAGCCTCCTCCCACCCAAAGAGTTTGCCTCCCACCCAAAGTGTCTGTCCTGCTTTCGGGTTCCTTAAGCCACTTCTAAATCATTTCACTTCTAATTATTTCCCAGCAAATCTCATCTCCTTCCCCAACTGAAGCAACTGCTAGAAAGGAAAAAGGAGTGGATTAGACCAATGTCTCTTTGTTGAGAAAATTCCACAAGCATTATTTTACTGCTTTACTTGGAGTTTAATTTTTTAATAAGACCAGGCAAAAATAGACATTAGTATTTGTATTAGTCCATTTTCATGCTGCTGATAAAGACATAGCCAAGACGCGCAATTTACAAAAGAGGAGGTTTAATGGACTCACAGTTCCACGTGGCTGGGGAGGCCTCACAGTCACAGTGGAAGGTGAAAGGCACATCTCACATGGCGGCAGACAAGAAAAGAGAACTTGTGCAGGAAAACTCCCCTTTATAAAACCAACAGATCTCGTAAGACTTATTCACTATCATGAGAATAGCATGGAAAATACCTACCCCATTATTCAATTACCCTTTACTGGATCCCTCCCACAATACATGGGAATCATGGGAACTACAAGATGAGATTTGGGTGGGGACACAGCCAACCCATATCAGTATTCCACATATCTACAGAGGCACTGCTGGTATTCAAGGAAAAACAGCATAAAACAACAGATCATTCACATTAGGATTATATTTGGTGCTTTTTTTATCCTAACAGTGTTTTTGTAATTGAAATCATTAAATGGGAGCATTAAAAGCGTGCTTCAAGACCATCTAATTCAGCCCATGCATCCCATGAGGATTCAGCAGGGCTGCATTCAGGAGACATGAATTTACCTTTACCCCAACCTGAGTTTCAATCCCAGCTTGGCCACTTGCTAGTTGAGCCACCTTGGGCATGTAACTGTTAAGGTCCCTCAGTTTACTTGTCCATATAATGGGACCCATGATACCTACCTCCACAGTACCACAGAGTGGCTGTGAAGAATGAGTCAATGATAAATGTTAGTCCACTTCCTTTATTAGAATTTTGAATATTGAACATGATATTTGATCCTCCCACCACCTCCACAGACAAAAGCATTTTAGCACTATCAATTTCTGTCATTAGCATTTGGAATGTTCTGTGGTGTCAACCTCATTTGATGAAGTTGATCAAGGGGCTACCTAGGTAGAAGAAGAAAATATCTTCTCCTAGCAGCTTTGCCACAGTGCCAGGAAATTCATCATTATTGATATGCCTTAACTAGAAAGTAGTATTGTTTAAAAAAAAAAAATGGAAGGGGGCCCACACTAGGAGTCAAAGGAATTAGGCTCTGATCCCAGTTCTACAGATTTAGAGCTGTGTGATCTTGGGCACACAACTTAACCTTTCTGAGCCTCACTTTTCTCATCTAAACGTAAGGATAAAACTTGCTCTGCCCACCTAGATATGACCAGGGCCAAATAAAATTGTATATGGTAGTAGTTCCCAATCAGTAGCAATTCTGTCTCCACCCCACCCAAGGGACATTTGGCAATATCTGGAGACATTTTTGATTGTCACAACTAGTGGGTAGAAGGCAGTGATGCTGCTAAATAAACATCCTACGTTGCATAGGACAGCCTCCCACAACAAAGAGTTATCCTGTCCAAAAAGTCAGTAGTCCTATGGTTGAGAAAGGGCTTTGTAATTTTGAGAGGCTCAGGTGTCATTCTTAAACAACAGGTACCTATGAGGAGGTTCGCCGTGGCATTCAGAGGCATTGCCGCCTTTCTTTCTCAGACTCCTTTCAAATAGGACACAGAAGTATTGGGAGGGCACACCCCCTAAGAAGCCTTGCTCAGGGCAAGAGTGCAGGGCTTAGCAGGCTGGTCCCTATGGAGGACGGGCCTCCTGCCAACCAGGACACTTGGAAGGACAGCCCAAGACAACAAGGGCTGTGAGCACGGGGAGGTTAACCCAGCATCTTTATTTAGGTTTTTCAAAGATGCCTCAAATCCACCATGACTCATATCAAATTCATGTTCATCCCAAATTCACTCCTTCTCCATGGTTCTCTTCATCACCAAATGCTACCACCCTTCATCCATAAATTTGCTAGGGCCAGACATCTAAATATCTATGGATTCCATCCGCTTCTCTCTATCTCCTCTTTCTTTCTGAGACACACACACACACACACACACACACACACACACACACACACACTGCTAAAAAGCCATTCAAATGCTTTTCAGTTAAAGATCAAAATTTTTAACACAGCCTGGCCCGTGGCGTGACTCTCCAACTTTATTTCTTACCATTCTCCCCACCCCTGGTGCTAGCCAATCAGTCGTCGTTTATTTTAGCTCCGTGAAACCATCATGCCACAGGGCCTTTGCACGTTCTTACCTGACTCTTAGACACTCTTTCATTTTCTTCCCCTAATTAACTCCTATGCTTCCTGCAGATTTTGGTTTCCAGCTTCAGCTTCCAGTCATTACATTTTCAGGGAACTGTTTTCTGACCTCCTTGATGTACCAGTTCCTTCTGCTATCCCTCCTGTGACCCCACCACCTCTCCTCCATAACCCCTATCCTGCTGGTAGTTTACACTTATTTGTAGAAGTCTTGGATCAAAGTGAATCTCCTTCACCAGAGAAAACATTTCACCAGATTGCTAACCATCATCTTCACCACATAGCACACGGTGCCTGCCACATAGCAAGAATAAATATTTGTTGAATGGGTGAATATGGACACCAAAGGCAAATTTGGGGCCAACTATAAAACAAACAAAAGGCAGAAAAAACATGCTTAGGTTCATTTTAATATTTGAACTTCTTTTGTGCCAAGACTAGCTTTTGGCCTAATGGAATATTTTTATGCTGAAATGTCTGAAATGCTGTCTGATGCCTCTGAGCACACTTAGGTAAACATTTCTGGTACAAAGAGAGATTATCAGGCAATCTGCCTTCCCTAGCGCCAAATCCTGTTTTCCTTGGGCACATCCCAGCAGCTGCTGATAAATCCGCAGATAGTCCTTCTCAATGATCTTTTCCTCCCAGTCTTTATCAAAGCAGCTTCAAGCTAGGAACAATGTTCCCCCTCAGCTCTCAGGCTGGTCCGACACAGGGGTTCATTTCAGGAGACTCTCCTTAAAGTTATCTGACTGACCTGTGCTTTCCTCATCTATGAAATCTGTAACTAGCAACAAGGCAAGAACCAGGCTCTGCCCACCAAGGTCCACAGGGGTGGCTCTGCAGGTGAGGGGGTGATTCTTCCATCTCATCTCCTATGCGGTGGAGCCCCCAAAGGGACCCCGGCCCTTCTCTCTGCATGCTACTCCAGAGGGCAGTTCTCAGATATAGCAACTCTGAGTGATATATTTTCCCAGAAAAATACTGAGCTGCTGTTCAAATGAGATTTAAGCCAACATGAAAGATGGAATGTGCTATTTTTTTTCTTTCCTAAGGTCCTCGATGTCACATCCAGCAAAAGCAGGTTGCCCATTTCATGGTAATTATTGTCTAAGCTCTTATTTTGAACAAAAGGAAAATTGTGTGTGTGTGTGTGTATACGATTGAAAGAGAGAGAGAGAGAGAGAGAGAGAGACAGAGAGAGAGAGAGAGACAGAGACAGAGAAATTGACCTGGGGAAGGAGAGAGGAGAGAGAAATGAAGGAAGCAGAAAGAAGGAGACAATAGAGAGAGAAAGAGGAATGATGAAGGGAAAGAAAAGGGAGTTCATTCCAGGAAATTTTTTTTTATTAAATTCCAGCACGAGGAAGCTCTGTGTACATGGGCTCCCCGTTTTCTCCTTCTGAAGCCTGAAGGCAAACCAGGATGCTGTGTCAATTACAGAAAAAAATCAATGAAGATACTGTTCAGGAGTCCTTTTCACCATTCAGTGCGGATGGTATCCTTCACTTTCTAGCACTGATTCATTTACTTTCAGCCTCTCTGGGGGCTGCTGACATATTGCTATCTCTGAAAAATCTGAAGCAAAATCACCTTTGTTTCCTATCGCAACTCATTCCTACGTACAGTTTGTTAGAGGAGCCACCACATGGCCTCCCTCGGTCTGTAGGACTGAAGGGCAAGACCTTGCTGGGCTTGCCATGGGCTCTGGTGCCTCCCTCACTCAGGGCCCGGTAAGGCCTCCAGCCTGTAGGCTGAGAACCTCATGAATTTTGAAATCCTCTTTCCTCTATGGTAACTGTACTGACTCTAAAACAAATTCCTGCTCCAGGACTAGGATCCTTCTAGCTCAACAGCATTGTAGAAGACATCTTCTAGAGAAACAAAACCTATTCCAAAGCAATGGCATTGACAAAGGAAGCCCAGGCATTAAGACACAGAACATGCCTAGAGCAGGCCCTGGAGGTGAGGTATGGAGCCATCTGCACAGCAGGATTTCCACCATGACAGCACCATTCATTTGAGTTAAGTAATGCTCTTCTCTTTTGGTCCCATTTTAGATTTCGAACATTTCTAGAGAGGTTAGGGCTTTAGTCCTTGTACTAGTTTCTTACTGCTACTATCACAAATTATCACAGACTTACAGCTTAAAACAACACAAACTTATTCCCTCTCACAGTTCTAGAGTTCAGAAGTCCAAACTGGGTCAGCAGGACTGCATTCTTTCTGGAGGCTCTAGGAAAGGACTCATTTCCTTGCTTTTTCTAACTTCTAGAAGCCGCCCACATTCCTTGACTCATGGGCTTCTCTCTCCAGTTTGAAGGCCAGCACGTAGCATCTTCCCGCGTTGTTCTCTCTCTCTCTCTCTCTCTCTCTCTCATTCTCTCTTTCTCTCTGTCAGCATATCATCTTTCCTGGCTCTGTTTCCTTTGTCACATCTCCTCTGCCTTTACCCTCTTATGAGGACCGTTTGTTACATCAGGCCCACTCAGATAATCCAGGATAACTTCCGCAACTCAAATTCCTTCAATTAATCATACCTGCAAAGTCCTTTCTGCCTGTAAGGCAGTCTGTTCATAAGTTCTAGGAATTAAGACATGGGACATTTGGGAAGGCATTATTCTGTCTGCCACACTCCCCGACTTTTTAGTATAAGAAAATGAGACCACCTGATTTCTTCCCAGCTGGTGACAGAGATCAATGGAGAGCCACAGGAGTGAGGTATAAGAGGGGAACAGCGGGCACTAAAAAGGGGGCAATGAGTACAGAATTGAGAGGTAGAGGTGGTATAGCATTGATTTCATTGATTGTTTTTCCTGACTTTATGAGTCATGTAGAAGGATTTTCAGCTATAATGGTGCTGTAAATTTATGGCATGCATCCTCCCCACCCCACTTCTATTCAGACACAATGATGACAGAAAAGGTGAAATCTAATTTTAAAAATTAAAAAGACACAAAACATCCCCATGGACCAGGAACAGAAAGGAGCAGAAACAGGGTTGAAGCATCAGGCTTGCTGGGCCTTGAGTTCAAAAGGATGTACTTGTTACCAAGCAGCCAATGGGCTGACGACTGCCTGATGTAAAGCCAGTACCATAGCATCAGCTTTTGAGCAAAGGAAAGCTTTATTGCAAGTCAACTGGCAGGGGACAGGAGGAAATGCTCAAATCTGTCTCCCTGAGCTGGGAGCTGGGTCAGGTATTACAAGCATAACATAATGAGGTGTTATGTGGTTGGATCTCATAATGAGGTGATGCCAGGGCTCCATCTGATTGGATCTTGAATTCTGTCATTCAGTGTCTCCTTCTTAATTCAGTTCTTGTTCCTCCACCTGAGCACTTAGGTTCTGCCCATGGTTGCATACTTTGTTCATCTGAGCATGTACTGATTAAATGAGCTTCATCCTGGAGGTCCAGGGCAACTGCAGAACAACTCCCAACTTTGTTACCTGAAAGTTTAACTAGATTGGTCTGGTGTGGCTACATATTTAGTCAGCTGGGAGGGTGGTCCCTGTGGAGTTAGAGGGACCCAAAGTTCCATGAGGTGAGGCTGACACTGAAACCAGGGGTGGGCTGGAGGTCCCCTGCTTGTGAAAGGGATATGAAAAAGCACACACACATCCCTGTCAGGAGCTGATGCTGAGTTGAAGCTGTGCACCCCTAGGGAGGCAGAGAGAATCAGGCACAGCTTCACATCCAGAACCTGGGCCAAGCCACCCACCAGCTTGGTGAATACTTCTGACATACTGGCAACGTTATTGTGGCTGGGAGTCTCAAGCCAACAATTATTTAGGTGTTCCAAAGGGCCAAACTGCTAGACAAAACAATCATTCTGGTTGTGACTGTTGCATAGCAAATCACCCAACAATTCTGTAGAGTAAAACAAGTCATTTTACTTTGCTAATGGATTCTGTAGCTTAGAAATGTAGACAAGGCACAGCAAGGATGTCTAGAGCCTCTTTTGGAAGTGACTTAGTGGCTGGAATCACCACCCAGAGGTACCTTTGTTCACACATCTGGAGGTTCATGGTGGCTGTAGTTCAGGATGTCAGGTGAGGTGCTGGCTGGCTTCTATATGTGTTATCTCCATGAGGGCTATTTTGGGCTTCCTGATAGCATGATGGCTGTGTTCTAAAAGTGAGAGTAAGCATCCCAAGAAAGCAATGTGGAAGTGCATGACATTTCTATGGTCTTGAGTATCACCCCATCATAATCTATTGATTGAGGCAGTCACAAAGGTCAGTTTAGAATCAATGCAAATGGTCATAGACCCCATCACTTGTGAGGACCTTTAGTCATATTCTGACAAAAGCATGTAAGATAGGATGTATTTTTTGCCTAATAACTTGCTGAGAAGTTTATTGTGGGTTGGAATCCCCAAGCCAACACTCCAACACTTAGTTCTGATTGAGATACCCCAGGAGGCAAGTAGAGATACCTACTAAAGTATTAGAGTTAGCCATAGGGGGTGGGAGGGAAAACTTCCACCTCACTCAAAATGACTCTGCAAACTAATATTCCAAAACTCAAAATGTAATGCTGAAAGAGATAATCAGAAAAATCAACAATTGAGAGATGAAATTACTTCACAAAAAATTAAAATAATTGAGCAATAAGAAAATGATTTTTTATTAAATACTTCTGTGATAATATCTTGAAACAATGAAAGAAATAGTGTCTATCAAAAATAATAACAATTAAATTAGACAGCAGAATTAATCAGAACAGGTGAGTATAAAAGGTAACTGTAGAAATCTTGAAAAATAAACTACAATGGATGAGACAGTTCTACACTTGATATGGTAAAAAAAAATTAGAAAATCTAAATATAGGACAAAATAATTTGCTCATAATATGCAACAGAGAAACAAAAAGATGAAGATATTTTAAAATGGTTAAGAGGGCAGTTTCAGTTACTGTTATAATATTGTAGCTTGTTTCAGACTAACTCCCTCACACATAACCATTACAAACTCTGTAAAAAATATTAAAACAAACACTTGAAGACATTGAAGAACAACAAAAAGCCGGCAAAATCTGAAAGAGATATATCCCTTGAGAGGAGGAAGCCACATTGGATGACATATAGCCACTTTCAATTAAGAGCGGACCCCAGTCCATACAGTGAAGAGTCCCTAGATTTCAAGCAGAAAGCCACAGTCTTAATGACTTCAGGTGTCAGAGTATAGAGTTGCAGGACAGCTAGAAATTAGAGAAGGATATCCTGGAAAGAAGGAAGCCATGGCATGAGGTGCCAAAAATCTGCATACAAACTCCCCTTAAATAATTGGCTCACTCCTAAAATGCACATTTACAATAAGGATTCAAAAAAGACAAGCAGAAATCAAGTTGAAAGGGTAAAATAACTAAGCAGAGATATCAGATGCCCAGTCCAAGAGAGTGAGACCTATCAAGTTGGGGAGGCTTGCTAAACACCTTGAACTTTACACAGACACTCCCTCTTACTAAAGGCAAAACCATGCCCCTACATGTTCAAATTGATCAGGCATTGATTTAACTCCATGTTAGAATTCTTCAGGGGAGAGTAACAGAATTCAGAGTCATCACAACATATCATCGCAATGTCCAACACACAGTCAAAAATCACTAGGTATGTGAAGACCTAGGAAATGTGACTAACAGTTTAAAAAAAAAAAAAGGCAATAGAACAGACTCTCCCTCAAACCTCCAGCCCCAATTATTCAGGAAATTTTATTAAACAAATTTTGATATTTTTCTACAATAAAGTTCTGCTCAGCAAAAAGAAAAAAAAAAGCTACTAATACATGCAACAACATGGTTGAATCTCAAAAACTCTTTAAGTGAAATAGACCAGACACGAAAGCTATATGCTGCATGATTCTATTTATACAAAGTTTGAGAACAGGAGAAACTATCATAGGATGGGAAAAATTAGAACAGTTGTCTGTGAGAAATGGGAATTGAATGGAAGGAGGCATAAGAAAATGTTCTTGAAGATGGAAATGTTCTTAATTTTGATTGGGATTGTGGTTTCACAAGTGCATACACTAATCAAATAATACACTTAAAATCTATGCATTTCAGTGAATATAAATTTTACACTGAATTTAAAAGGTAAAAAGATAGTTGGAAAACACAGCAGATAGATTGAAAAATTTTCAAACACATGTAATCAGACTCCTAGAAGAACTGAAAAACTGATGGCAAGGCAATATTCAAAGAGGAAATGGCTAAGAATTGATGAGAGATGTTGAGTCTCAGACTGAAAGTGTACACCAAGTGCCAAGCACAATAAACAAAGATAAATCCCCACTTAGACACAGCATTGGGAAACAGTAGAACATTAAAGATAACATCATAAAAGCTATGAGAGAGAGACAGGGAAAAAGAAAAGATTTTCTACAAAGACATGCTCATTAAACTGACCTCAAGCTTTTCATCAGCAGCACGGGTGCCAGAATACAAGTGAACAATATCTTCAAAGTGTTGAGGGAAAATGTAATAAAAACCATATACCTTACTAAATACCATATACCTTACTAAATACCATATACCTTCCTAAATACCATATACCTTCAAGAGTCAGGGCAAAACAAAGACTTTTTAAGTACTAAAAAAAAAAAACTAATAGTTTTCTTTAACCACTCACATGCTTTCTGAATAAACTACTAAAGGACATTTTCCAACAAAAAGAAAGGCCAAATTAGAGGCAAGGTGTGGGGTTGGTTAACCAGAGAACTCAGAAATAGCAGAAATATTGGCAACTGCCACTAACTAGTAACTACAATCAAAGATATTTTTAATATTTTAAAAGGTAAATAATGTAAAAGTAATATAATGAATGTTCATTGTAGAAAATTTGAAAAATACAGAAAATTATTTTAAAAATATAAAAACCACCGAAGTCCAGCATTCAGAGATCACATTGCTGTTTCCACTAGTCACGTACCCATAACTGAGAACCTGTACCAGTGCATACCCTTCTCAAGAAGACATTTAACGATATACATTATGACATTAGATGGTTGTTCCATAATAGATATAAACATCTGCTTTTTGATTTGTCCCTATATTTACTATTTTCCATAATGTTTCTGTAAAAATCTTTGTGTATACATTTTTGCATAATTCACTGGCTGTTTTGTTAGGATAGATCCCTAGCAAAGGCAGTTCTGTAAATTCTGTCCATTGTAGCAAGACCTGGCCCTGTTGGAGCAGATGGAGCATTCAGTTCCTCTCAAATGAAAGGCATCTGGGGAGCATAAACAATCCTGTACTGAGAAGCTGAGACGCGATTTTTAATCTATCTTTGTCATGGACCAGGCCAACCAATTGCTTCTCTGGGCTCCAGGATCCTCATATATAACAATGGAGTTAGGTAGAGCAATTGGCAGTTCCCTTCCTGTGGTAACCTTCTACACCACACAGGCAGATATCCTTCTGCTTAAACCCCCAATAATCAGGGCTGATCATGTCCAAAAAGAACACCCCTTTCCCCAGAAAAGGGTCTGGCTCTGAGACTGTGGAAAACTTCTCCCTAGTTCCAGCCCCAAGGGCAATAGAGAGGCAAGAGCTGCTTGCAGAGAGAGGTGAAGCTGAAACTGCATCCCTGGGTGGGATCAGATTTCCCCAGTGAAGACTGACCTCGACACCCAGAATGTGTTCCTGGCCCAGGGTGCTGTGCTGGAAGCCAAGTCGGTTTCTCTGACAAGTTCACTGGGGATCGAATTAGCCTGTCTCCTCGGCTTCTGGCCCTTCAGGCTGAACAGACCCATAAGCAACGTTCTGCTGCACTGTTTCCCACCAGCAGAAGATAAAAAGACAAATCCTTGAGGTCTGAAAATAATGCATAAAAAGACCTACAGCAAAAGAGAAAAATCTATTTTTCACCTTAAAATACATGTGCTTTTTATACCTTATTTCGTAAAGCTTCTGTATGTATTTTAGTGTTGAAAATATTTCCCCCTCTCTTCAAGTAAAATTGATAGCCCCAATAAGATGCACTACACTCATCTTGCGGCTTAAAGTAACCCCAGCACACACAACACCCCCACCAGGGGAAAGTGCAAGTAGCTGGGTCAGAGAAGCAGGAGTCTCCTCTGTCCCCTATCCTCTATGCTTGCTCTCAGTAGCCTGGCTGTCCTCAACCTCAGCACTGTTTCCAGTTGTCAGCCTGGGGGCTACTCCAGTTGTCTCTCCTGGTTTTTCCAGTGGTCACATTTTGGGGATGCTAGATGTATCATTCTGAAAACCAGCTGCCCCTGAATGAGCTATGCCTCAACGTAACTCTTTAGTTGGTGATGGGATGTTTCATGGTATAGGAGTATTCCACATAATAAGTGGAAATAAATAGATATCATCATCTTGCAACCCTCTAATGAATTAAGAGATCTCGGTCATGATCATCAATAGCTGATCACACCACAAAAAGGGCGACAACCAGACACCATGAGACTTCTGACACAGCACCACCTATAAAGTACTCCAGGCAAACAACAAAAAACAAACCTGAATCTGAAGAAGGCTTGCGATTCAACTACCAGATTGCAGGAAATACAGAGGAGTATGTTAAATGACATTAATAATATGTTAAATGACATCAATGCAATCAGTGAGATCCACCGCAAAACATTCAATTTCCTCAACAGCAAATTGCAAAAGTGTGGGGGGTCGGGGGAGGTGTGAAAAGAAAGGGGAAAAAATCTATGAACTAAAGAGAGATATCAAGCACATGCAATCTATGAGACTTACATGTTCTGATACAAACAAACCCACTATCTCAAAATCATTGGCAAGGTATGCTGGCTCACGCCTACAATCCCAGCACTTTGGGAGGCCAAGGCAGGCAGGTCACCTGAAGTCAGGAGTCCGAGACCAACCTGGCCAACATGGTGAAACCCTGTTTTTACTAAAAATACAAAAATTAGCCAGGTGTGGTGGTGGGCATCTGTAGTCCCAGCCACTTGGGAGGCTGAAGCAGAAGAATTGCTCGAACCTGAGAGGCGGAGGTTGCAGTGAGCCGAGATCACACCACTGCACTCCAGCCTGGGTGACAGAGTGACTCTGTTTCAAAAAAAAAAGAGAGAGAAAAAATTATTGATGCATTTAGTGGGTGCAGAGTTTCAGTTCGGGATGATGAGAAAAAGCTCTGGAGATAGATGGTAGAGATGGTCGAACAACAATGCAAATGTAGTCAGTGCTATTGATCTGTGCACTTAAAAATGAGTAAAATGGCATATTTCACGTTTTGTATAATTTACTACAGTAAACTTTTTTTAAAATTTTTTAAACTGATTTATTTTTCTAACTACATGCTATTATGTAAAAAAAAATTGTTCATGAAACTACTGGGGAAATTTGAACACCGACTAGGTAGTTGATAATAGTAATGAATTACAAGGGCTGTATTTTATACGTCTTTATCTTTTAGAGATACATGTCAAGGTATTTATGGATTAAATGATATGATGGCTATGATTTGCCTCAGATTAATCCAATGCTGGTGGAGGTGGTCGTATAAGTTATATAACAGTGGCCAGGAATTGGTGAGAAAATAAAATATTTATAATATCAGATAGTGACATGTGTTAAGGAGAAAAAGTAAGTCAAGAATATATGAGGAAGTGCAGACTGGAAACGTAAGTTTGGAAATTTTCAGCATGTATCAATGCTTAAAGTCCTGAGCTTCGATGTTCATCTAGGGAATGAATATAAATAGAAAACAGACTGAGTTCTGAGCTCTGGGGTCCTCAGACCTCTGGCTGAGAGGTTGGAGAAATTAGGACAATTCAAAAAATAACTGTGAAAAGTCAGTGAGGGAGCAGGAAAGCCCATAGGAGCAGGAAGGCCCTAAATCTAGAGACAAACCTATTTCCGGGAGGAAGTGATCACAAATGTCCAATGACGCTCACAGCCTAGTAAATTCAGTACTGAAAATGGGCCATTCGATTTAGCATCAGTGCAAGGGTACATAGGATCTGGTGCCAATCTCCACTCCCCACCACTCTGCAGCCACCCTAAACTTCCTTACCTCCAACATGCCGGCCAAGGCCTACTTCTGGCCTACTACACTTGCTCTTCCTTCTTCCTGTCATGCCTGGCTGCTTCCTTGTGCTCATGTCCTCAGAGAGGCGTTCCCTGACTTCCCACTCCTTTGACATTTCTACATGGCACTTAGCACCATATGCACTAACCCTGTTTATTTATTATCTGTCACTCACACAATGTTAGCACCATGAGAATGAGATCTTGTCTGTATCATTTACTGCTTCTCTCTCAGAGTCCCCAGAAGGAACACTGCTGACACCTTGATTTTGGACACAGTTCAACCTACAACACTGTCCTAAAAGTTTGTGCCCATTAAACTGCAGGCAACACCTGGAAGATGCTCACAGATGAAGCAGAGTGGAGTGCCATAGAAGCAGTCAGAGAAATGGCTGTGCTGGGAAGGAGGCCTGAGCCTTACACCCTGCAGGAAACACATGAGTACAAGTGAGAACCTGGTCTTCAGAAGGAAGAAGTGAGTTAAAGCCCAGCCCCCCCATTTGTTGCGTGAGCCTTAAACTTTTCAAAGAATCACAGATGCCCCCTTCAGAAAAGTGATCACACACACACACACACACACACACAACGCAGCTTATGATATCAGGGGTTCATGGATCTCAAACCTGAACCTCAGAATAAGCCCTGACCTCCACACTCTGTGATATTAGGTATATCACTTAGCTTCTCTGGCCTTTAGTTTCTGCACTGATGATATGGGGATGTGGTCATTACCCGCAGGCTGTTGGTGGGAAGATGTGTGAGAATTCAGTGGTGACATCTGCGGTGCACCCGGCGCAGGGCTGACCAATGGCAGTCACTGCCCAGGGTTCTCTTGCCACACTTGTTTCCCTCCCCCGCTGCTGCTCCTGGTCTCTGGGCATGGGCTCTCATTTCCCTCTCCCCCTCCCAGCTGGGCTGAAGATCGTCAGCCTGTTGAGCTTGAAGGAGGTGGAAGCCGGGGCCGAGAAGTGCAGGGTGGTGAGGCGATGCACCGCTGCCCGTATTCATTACCATTAGAAACGTCTCTCTGCAAGACGTCCCAGTGACATGGACCAGGAGCCAGATTTTTAAAAAATAAACACCAGACCTTAAACAATGTGTCATGGGCACTGTGTTAGAATGTCTCTGGCCAAATTAAACCCTGAATCAGCTGGTTTAAACAATAAGGAATATTTCATTTTCTTTCACATAACTAGAGGTTCTGGCGAATGGAGGCTGCAGGATCAGTTAGTTCCATGGCTCACAACACTCTCAGAGGCCCAGATCCTTCTACCTTCCCACTGTGTCCTCATCTTCAGTGTTAGCTTTGTCCTTAGCTGTCTCCCCCCCACAGTCACAAAGTGGCCACCATCATCCCAGATCTCTCAACAAACACAATGTTCACGGAAAGAAGAGGGGCCGGTCTCGTGGTTCCTCAGGTCTTATCGTAAAACTGAGGTACTCTTTCTCAGAAATCCTCCCAGACACCTCCTTTCACATCTCATTGGCCAGAAGGGGCTTGTGCTCCCGAGAGAGTATGTGGGAAGAATATGGAACTAGAATAGCGGGATTAGACTTACCAGAAATTGGTCCTTCTTTTTTTGAGACAGAGTTTCGCTCTGTTGCCAGGCTGGAGTCCAACGGTGTGATCTCGGCTCACTGCAACATCCACCTCCCAGGTTTAAGCAATTCTCCTGCCTCAGCTTCTTGAGTAGCTGGGATTACAGGCACGTGCCACCACGCCCAGCTAATTTTTGTATTTTTAGTAGAGATGGGGTTTCACCATGTTAGCCAGGCTGGTCTCAAATTCCTGACCTCAAAAGATCCACCCGCCTGGGCCTCCCAAAGTGCTGGGGTCACAGGCGTAAGCCACCGTGCCCAGCCCCAGAAATTGATCTTGAGGAGGAGATAGGTGCTGGAGCATTGGCCAACAGTGCCTGTTACAGGTACCAGTCAGGAGGCTCACTGTGTTCTGAGGTAAGAGAAGATGCAGACCTTATGGAGGAGTCGAGTTTCAATGCAGTAATCCAATTGTGAAACACAGTGTGCAAAAGGTTGCTTTTAAGAGGAAAATATATCATTAATGAGAGAATGAGAGCAGATAAGAGATTTGCCTAATTCTAACTCTTTATTGGAGAGTGGAGAATGTGGGGCAGGAAACGGGAGGCTTGCTTAGAGGAGATGCCAATAATAAAGTGAACACATCTTCAGCATTTAGTATCTGCCCAGCACAATGCTAAGGGCGTCACATGCTAAGTCACTGAACACCTTCAATCGTCCCCTGTCATAGTTACTGTGAGTTCCCATTTTATGGTGAGGAAACTGAGGCACGGGGCGGTTAAGTAGCTTTTCCTAGGTCATCAAGTTGGTTCACTGGTCCCTGAACTAACTGGATTCTGGCTGACTTCAGACTCATTCTGTTACTTAATTCCTGGACCATTTCTTCTCCCTAACCTCATAAAATAAAACTTTCTAAGAAGACAAATATGAGTTCCCCAGATGGTGAAGCTAGAGAAAGGAAGTTAGGAAGTTCAGGCAGGAGGGACAGCAAATCAGAAGGATAAGAAGGAGTAAATACACCTGCTAGAAAGCTATTAGTGGGTTTAGGCAGGAGTAAATTAGAATCTCTGTTAGTTGGTCCAAAAAGAAAGAGGCAAATTGAATATATACATATAATTTTCAAAGGAGGAAGTATTAGCATTAACATTAATGTAATTAATTATGGATGGGTGTTGCCAGAACAGAGTTTCATGTCAGCAGCCTTAAGAAAAACTGAGTTTCTATAAAGGATTCTTGGGATTTGGAACTGAATCTAGAAAGCCATTAACTGTCCAAGAGAGTTGGCTCACAGGCCATACTCATAGTTCCTCCATATCTGCCAGTCAGTATTCTCCATGCTCTGTCTCGATGTTCCAGAGGGAACCAGGAATCTTCCTCCTTGGTCACCACATGGGCAATTGGTCAATGAGTGGGTGGACCACAGTCATGGGCACAGAGTCATGCACTGCTTCCCACAAAGGGCCATGGACAGGGCAGAATCAGCTAAATAGACCCTGACACAAGGCAGGATAACAAAGAAAAGAGTCAAAGCTGACCCAAAGAACTGGGAAGATGAGGTTACTGGAAGTAGCAAAGCGAATGGAGAACATTTGAAAGACTAAGTTCACAGGAGGAAGGAAGATGATATGCTCACTTTTGAATAGTTGGTTTTGAGAAGATGATGGCACATCCAAGAGATGACGTTAGAGGAGTAGAACTAGAAAGCAGGGCAGACCTGTATACACAGACATGAGATTCAGTCACATTGATGTGACCATTCATTCGGTTATTGAGCATGTATCTGGCACTGTCCTAGGTTCTAGAGCTGCAGCCATGATTAGAATAAAGCCTCTGCCCTCGCACAGCATACAATCAAATAGCCAAGCCCTTGAAAAGAAATGATCCTTTGCACAACTCTCCATACTGTTTTCTGCATCCTGTGTGACCATACAAAGAAAAGGGTGAGGGTGAGTTGGGAAAATACAACGAAGATGGTGAGCAACCAAAAACTGAAACAGGGAAGGTGCCATCAGAAAACAGACAATGGAGAAAGTGTCATTTTATGGTAGCCAAAAGAGGAGTAAGTTTAAAGAAGAAGTTAAGTGTCAAATGGCCCCAAGCTAGTAGCAAAGAAAAAGTCATTGAATTTGACATAAGGATTGCCATTGGTAAGCTTCTAGCAAGGGCTTTTGGTCCTTACTGTGCATCAGAATCACCTGAGGAGCTTTGAAACACACAGATGCCTGGGAGCTAATTTCAAGATCCAGACTCAATTGGTCTGAAGTGGGACCTGGGCATCAGTGTTAGGTTTCAGTGACTCCGATGGTGCTAAGAGGTGGGGAGAGTCAAGAAACAGTGCTTTAAAGAAAGGTATTCCAGCACGTGTTCATTGGCTCCATCTAGCACTTCCACAATGTGTACATATTTCAAAACATCAAGTTGTACACAATATATATATATACAGGTGTGACTTGTCAATTTAAATAATTAAGGGAACTCTGACAAGGGAAATAAGGGAGTGATTCTTGTAGAGTGATAGCTGTAGAAGCTAAATTGCAGAGAATAAAAAGAAGCGTGTGTTTTTTTTCATAGAGAGACTAGCAGTCTTCACATCAGACATGGATATTTAGCCTCAGTCTCCTGCCTTACTGTGTGATTTAACCTCTTTGTGTCTTATCTGTGAAATCAGGATAGAAATACTTGCTGTGCCCAACTCACAGTTTCCTTGGGAGGTCAAGATGGGATAATAGATGTAAGAGTACTTTGAAAAAAGATTGAAGTGCTGTAAAAAATGTAAGATTTATATGGTTGTCAGGTTTTTTTCCCCAAAGATGGTCCTGAAGATAGTGATTATCAACTGTAAAGACCTACGTGGAACCAGCATCCCTTTCCACACTGAGCTCACAAACTCAGCACCCTTTGATAAGTGCTCACAGCTCCTATCTAAAGGTCTAATGCTGTTTGCAACTCTCACTTTTTCACAGCTAGCTTTGCACTGGATCTATAATAGATGCAGTTTCCATAGTCTTGCAGATTCTGCCTAAAACTGCTGAACCACACAGCCTTCTGGCATGAAACTAGACTTAAAGGATGCTGCCGCAAAGGTTAAAAAGGAAGTTTACTGTGATAAGGTCCCCATTAGATTGTCAACCCTGTGGTTATAGAGAAAAGGGAAAGCAGAACAGATTGAGAGACATCTGTGAGAGCAAGCAATGCTGCAGGATCTGAAGAGCCTGATTTCTCAGGCAGCTGGGAAAGGATTGGCAAAGATCTGAGCCAAACCAAGCAGTTTTTTTCAGTGACCACCTTGAGGTCTACTTGGGTACTTGGATATGCCCACCTACATAATAATATGCCATGCTAGGTCTCCAAGAAACAAAGCAATACTTCTCTCAATCTTCTGCAAACTCTGACTGCCCTTGGGGTAACACCTGTACCCAGGTGAGTAGCGGAACCTCTTTGTGGTGGCTAAGGTCCAGGAGAGGGGCTTTCTTTAATCATAGATGATTTTAGATGTGAAGAATAGGATTACACAGTTCTTTCTACTCACTTTTAGGCTGACATTTTCCTTAGGTGAAAATACCAAAAAATACAATTCTTTGTTGAGGTAATACCGCACTTACTAGTTGAGCTTCTTTTTTCTAATTAGCAGATTGAATTCAGAGCAAAAAGAAAATGGTGGACAAACTGCTAACCAGGAGTGAAGCCAGGTGTCAAATAACTGGAGAAGTATCAGAGGTATCCTGGGGAAGATCAGTTACCTTTATCTCTCCTCTGAGCCTGCCCTGGCTCCTTCTACTCTGGTTCCAATTAGGAAGAAGGTGCTAATTACATTCTCCACCTGCGACTCCTCTACTATTCTTCACCCAACTTCTTCTACCAGCAGAAAGGCTCACTTCAAAGCTGCCCTTCTCCAAACAGAAGTACAGACACCCAAATCAGCCACCCCCTCATCTTACACCACCTCCAACAGGACTCGGAGCTTTTGTCATGTAAAACTATAAAACCACAAGACAAAATAGGATTTTGAAACTAAGATATAAGGTTGCTTCACAAGGGTACATTGATCTTCTTATCCAGTGAGAAGTCACTTTCCCTGTGCTCAAACATCCTTGTAAAAATCTTACCATGGGGAGAAAGGGGTACAGAAGCCAATGGAAGTACCAAATCCATGGCTCCTTTCTTAATGACAAGTAACCACTTTGAAGAAGGAGCCTTCGTGCCCCAGGATACAGAAGCGTGAGCCTCTGGCTTGGGAGGAAATGAAATTTGGTGAAAGAGGAATAATGTTCTAGTCATTCAGTCCTATATTAAAATCTCATCCTTTAAAAAGCTGCTGTGGGCTGGCCGGGTGGCTCACACCTGTAATCCCAGCACTTTGGGAGGCCAAAGCAGGTGGATCCCAAGGTCAGGAGTTCAAGACCAGCCTAGCCAAGATGATGAAAACCCATCTCTACTAAAAATACAAAAATTAGCTGGGCATGATGGTGAATGCCTATAATCCCAGCTACTCAGGAGGCTGAGGCAGAGAATTGCTTGAACCCCAGAGATGGAGGTTGCAGTGAGCCAAGATCATGCCACCGTACTCCAGCCTGGGTGACAGAGAGAGACTCCATCTCAAAAAAAAAAAAAAAAAAAAAAAAAAGCTGCTGTGGTCTTGGCCAAGTTATTTGACCTTCCTGAGTATCATTCTCCTGTATTAATGAAAGGAATAAAAATATTATCATACAGCATTATTGTGAGCATGATTTGAGATAGAACATGCAGGGCCATAATGTAAAACATGATATAACTCAATCTTTTTTTTTTTTTTTTTTTTTTTTTTGCTGCTACTGAGACTGAGTTTTTCAGTATTAGGAAGTCCAGTGACCTCTGTGAATACCCTGTGAACACAAGACAAGAAATCTCAGCCTGAGATATGTGCTTATAATTGGAGCAGGGGGCCCAAAGCCCAGGGAAGGGGGTGCTTAGCAGTTCATTCTTCAACAGTTCCTATCGTTTCTTCTGTGGAAGCAGAACTCATCAATAAATCAGCAAACGACAGAACATTTTTCAAAATTACATGGAAATGTTACCATTTTATACTGTTATAATCATACACAAACAAAAGAGTATTTTTCCCCTGCTCTCAAAGAGGTGTTGTTGACAATTATACTTTCAGAAGCGCAAGGCACAAAAACTGCCCGAAAACTCAAGATGAAGGCTAAAATTAGATTTTTTTTCAAACATGTCCCCTTACAGTACCTAGTAATGTTATTCTGGCTATTGTAACCGTGGGTGATTGCCTATACACACAGTTGGTGCAATGAAGAGACACAACAGCTTAAAACTAAACTGTGTGTTATTCTTCAAGTAGTTTCTCCAAGTATAATACCTTTGCTTCTAGAAAAAGTAATCGCTACTAACATTTGAAAAGTCAAAATTCTATGCAATGGTCTGGAAGATTAACACAATTGAGCATAACAGCTCCTTTCAAACCATTTCCTAGAGACCAGGCTGCAAAAAGCCTTAAGCTTTAAGATGGCTTTCCAAATATATTTTATTTATTCAATGAAGAAAAAGACTGTTTGAAGTTTCCATATTCCTTTCACATACCGACACTTCACTGAGCTTTAAGAAGCATTCATCTGTAGGCGCAAAATGAGTAATTCCCCAGCTTCTAGAAAATGCAATCAGTGCAAACATCTGAAATGTTAAAATGCTGTGCAAAATGTCTTTTATAGAGATATAGAAAAAAAACCTGAAGTAAATATCATTTTAAACTGGTCTCAGCATTTATGTTTTAAAATGAATACATACTCACATGCGTAGTAGCTGATGCATAGATCATCTCCGGACATCAACAGCAGCGGCCTCGGGAGGGTAACTGAGGACCTGAGAGATAACAGTGGAAGGGAGTTTGACTGTTCATGGTACATCCTTCCTGGGCTTTATATTTTGTACTGTGTACATGTATTAATATTAACCTAACTTAATCTACTTAATTTAATTAAACATGGCCTCTTCAATAAGCAAGTCAGCTCATCCATCCCACTGGAGCAGATCTTTCTCCACCATCAGTACTGGTTGCTGATCTTCTCCCTGGCCTAAACCTCAGGGATACCATACAGCAAACTTTCCTGGCTTCTTTTCACACTGGGCACCAGGTGGGTGCTGTGCTGGCACTAAAAGCATACAACGAAAATAAAACGCTGTCTCAGGGCTGTCTGCACAGGACGGCTAGCCCTCCCTCCCTTCCCAGGCTCCTGCCCCACTCAGCTTTCTCCAGACCCCGGAGGAGTCCTCTGCATTTCTTATGAGCCACTCTGGTCCTCTCCTTGTTTGCCCGCACCCCTCCACCCTTGCCAACATGCCCTCCCTTCCTCAGGAACCCTGAGAAAGGTGAAAGCCCCTCTTCCTCCAGGCTCTGGAGTACCAGTGGAACACACTGGGGCCAAATCCTCTTCTGGAACACACTAGCAAGATGGCCTTGATAAAGTCAACCTCGCTGAGCCTGTTTCTGAACTCTCGAAATGGTGGCAGTGATTTAATCCTCAGGGGAATGGAATAGAGATGGAATGAGATCAGTTATGTAAAATGCCCAGCGTTATACTCAACACATAGCATGTGAGCAGTAAGTGTTAGATGACATCATCGTCATCATTGTCAGTAGAAGCAATGGTAGTTCTTATCACCAAAACATGATTATTTCCACCTCCCCAGCCTGCACACATCTCCAGCTCTCTGTCCTGGGACTCACTTACATGCAGAGTGGATTAGTGGAAAGGGCTTTCCAGCCAGAGGGGCTTTACCTTGAGCAAGTCCTTAACCTTTTTTTAATGTCAATTTCTTTAACTATAAAGTGAGAATAATTTTATACTTTCCTCATAGGAGTGGGGTGAAGATTATAGATAACATGTACAATGCCCCAGCCCCTAAATGCCCTACACATCTTGGTTGCTTTGACTTTACTCCAAGGGGGTCGATCTATTTACTGGCTCCTGTCAAGTCTTGCCGTCTTCTGCCTACATCTTTGTTTAGTTCAGTTGCCCCTGCCTGCCCTGTCCTCTCTTTCCATCTCCATCTCTGGAAACTTTCATGCCTCTGTTTCATCTGAGAGCTTTTGTGACACTTTCTCTGACCACAGTGACTTTTCCCACCACTGAATTCATAGAGTGCTTATCTTCTGTAGGGAAATAGGTAAAAAACCAGAAGACTCCAAGATCCTTCCTCTGAGCTCGCTGTTAGACTTATTAGAAACCAAGGTGTTAGGTGACAGCAGGCAGAAAGGACTCTGGTCACGTGTGGCCAAAGAGCAGCTCCTCAGTGGACTCCCTCTGAGTTCCCCACACGATGATCTCCGTGCTGTCTGGGAGGGGTCATGTGCCCTCCTGAAAGTCAACTCCCTGATGCCTTATTCAGGGGGTGTCTCATAACATAAAATGGCCAATTGGTTCATTGATAAATTAAGGCACACTGGGGCTTCTGGCACGTGGACAGGCTGGAGGGCCATGGGGCATGTCGGCTGACATCCGCAGGAGCAGCTGGCGTCTCACCTCCCCACGGGCCTGACTCCAGCTGCTTTGACATCCATTCAGTGCAAATCACATTGAATCATTCCTCCCTGTGAACTTTGGATGGTTCTGAGCAGTGCTGCAAGAGGATCCTGACCAACTTATCATGTCCCACAGGCCTATCCCCATCTGACTCCAACTAGCCTTCTAGGCTCTTCTCTTGTGGTAGTCACCTCCTATCTCTTGCTGTTCCCCAAGCCCAGCATAATCTTTCCTGCTTGTAGTCTTCCCTCTATTTGGAATGACCTTTCTAAACTTCTGTACCTAATGAATCCTGCTCATGTTTTAAAATCCAGCTCAAATGTTGCCCCCTATGAAGAACCCTGCTAACCTCCCAGACACAGCATGTTGCCCACTTTCCTCGGCAGTCCTCTGATGTGGAGCTTTTCACATAGTACCTCTGTTACATTTACCTTCTTCTCCCCTACAAGACCATAAGCATCAGGAGGTCAAGGATTATTTTATGACCTCTGAGTCTGCCAAGCATGGTGTCTGATAACCAACACATTTCCTTTCATGAATGCTTAAAGAAAACAGAAATAAATGAGTGAATAAACAATGCTGGGTTTTTTGTTTTGTTTTGCCTGAGACAGCCTCATTCTATCACCCAGACTGGAGTGCAGTGGCGCAATCTTGGCTCACTGCAACCTCTACCCTCTGTGTTCAAATGATTCTCCTTCTTCAGACTCCCAAGTAGCTGGGATTATAGGCTCCTGCCACACACCTGGCTAATTTTTGTATTTTTAGTAGAGACGGGGTTTCATTGTGTTGGCCAGGCTGTCTCAAACTCCTGACCTCAAGTGATCTGCCCGCCTCAGCTTCCCAAGGAACAATGCTGTTTCTAACAAAAGACACTACCCTTTCTGGCCTTCCCACCTAAATGGTTCCCGAAAATTGCTGTTGGTCAGTATGGGTTGGTGAGGGGCTACCCAGGGAGCAGAGTCATGTTTGCAAAAGGTAGACACTCATGAGAATGGAAGAAGGGAAGTAAGTTCCCATGTCTAGAATAACACTCTCCTAGAAAACATTAAATTTGGGGGATTTTTCATTTCTGTACTTCTTATTTTGACTCTCCTATACTCTTGCACAGAGCTAATTTCCAGTGAAATTTGGTAAGTGAAATTTTGTAAAAATGTCCTAATTATTTTTTAAATTATTAAATAGCTACAATCCCAGGCCTGAAAAATCCCTCATCCAGTAGCTACAGCTGTTTTTTTTTTTTTTTTTTTTGAAGCATTGCCACCAAAATTATTCCCCTGGTAATTATTGAGCAGTCTGTTTTCACCCATAAGGCTGGCATATGTAATAAGGATGCCTGCCTGCCTGCCTATTTATTCTGGCTAATTTGGTCCCTTTATATCATGTGACCTTCAGTGGCCCATATGCAATATGAAAATCATCTTCCTAGGACTTTCTTGAGAAGCTTCACAGAGGTGTGCTAAGCATTAAGTAATACAAGAATTTTAAAATCCAGACAGAGCGAACCCATATCGGATGTCTCAGGAAAGCCTGTAATGCTGTTTTATAAAGGGAACTGAAGAGTTTCTTGATCTTTACTATTCTCCGCAAGAAAATATTTCACCCAAGTACATCCTTTCTTATGCAGTCTGTAGCAGGACATTTGCAGGGTCAGAGAAAAGGACACTAAAAACTTTCCCAAACTGTTAGCTCATATTTATTAACTGCTTAATACAGGCCAGGGTGCAAAAGTCTTTATATGCTTTGTTTAATCTTTCCCCAAACCCAGAGAGATTTTTACCCCAGTTGTGCAGATGAGGAGACTGAAACATAGAGAAGCTGTAACCTACCCAAGGTCACCTGGCTGTATGCATTTATTTTAATTGATACATATTTATACATATTTATAGGTACATAGTAATATTTTGATACATACAATATATAGTGATCTGATCAAGGTAATTAACATATTTGTCACCTCTAATTTGTATCATTTCTTTGTTTGGGGGCCATTCAATATCCTCTCTTCTAGGTATACGAAAATATATAATACATTATTGGTAACTATAGTCATCCAATAGTGCTATAGAACACTAGAACTTATTCCTTCTATCCAGCTGTAATTTTGTATCCTTTAATAAATATTTTATCCTCTCTTCCCCCTACCGTTCCCAGCCTTTAGTATTCTCTGTTCTACTTTTTACTTCTTTGAGATCAGCTTTTTTAGCTTCGGTGTATGAGCGAGAACATGCGGTGTTTAGCTTTCTGTTCCTGGCTTATTTCACTTAACATAATGTCCTCCAGGCTCATTCATGTTGCCGAGAATGACAGAATTTCATTTTTACTTATGGATGAATGGGATTCCACTATGTATATATACCACATTTTCTTTATCCAGTCATCTGTTGTTGAATACTTGGATTGATCCATATCTTGACTGTTGTGAATAGTGTGGCAATAAACATGGTGGTAGATATCTTTGACATACTAATTTCCATCCTTTGCATAATGCCCAGTAATGGGATTACTGGATCTTATGATAGTTTTTGATGGGATTACTGGATCTTTGTAGTTTTTTCAGGTACCTCCGTACTGTTCTCCATAGTGGCTGTGCTAGTATGCATTTCCACCAATAGCATATAAGAGTTCCCTTGTCTCCTCATCCTTGCCAACATTTGTTAGTTTTTGTGTTTTTGAGTACGCTTGAATACCCAGAGTACGCTTTTGAAGTCAGGTCTTTCTGGCTCCAGGGCCTGAAGGTGTACCACCCTGGGCTGCCTCTCAGCAGCATGTTCCCCTGACTTCCTGTTCAAGAAGACTTTTTCTAGCAGGTGTCGTCAAGAATCTAGTCATTCCTAGATGACTCTCTTAAGACCTTACTCCCTTTGGCATTTTACACTTTACTTGTACAATCTTTTTTTTTTTTTTCTTAAAAAAATAGCAATTCAAAAAATACAGTTCAAGTGTTCATCATATTTGGGCATACAAGACTTTTCTGAAATTTTTAAAATAATAAAAAAGCCCCATAGGGGAAAGGAAGTTGTGTCCTCCTGACCCACATTTTTACATTTTGGTTAAAAAATCTCTAGTGGGTGCAAAGTGACCCCCTTTGCCATTGGAAACAAATAGGAGAATTCTGTGTGCCACTGTCCACAACCGCCTAGATATGTTACCCAAGGGAGCTCATCAAATCTTCAAACATTAAGCAAGCACGACATGTGTAAGAGGCTGTATTGGAGAAGGAAGACGCCCCTTACTCTGCAGAAGCTTACAACCCAGAAGCTCATCCCTTCAAGGAATCTACAGCCCCCAGACAGATCATAACATTAGGTCCACCAAAGCCCACAAGGCAAGAAGTTCAGGAGAGAAAGAAGTCATAACCACCTTGGAAAAATCTCTACTTGATTTATCAGAACTCAAAGGCCAATTTCTCACCTCCAGCTTTCTTCACTAGTGCTTATTGACCAGCATTGGGAGGGCCAAGCCAAGAGTAAAGCTAGGGTGGCAGAGGCCATTAAAAAATAATAATAATAGTTGCAAAGGACAGAGCTAAAGAAACACGTGAGTTTCCCCTGAGCACCCAATTGTGTGACTGAAAAAAGGGATTAATTTGTATTTCTAATGGATATTAAAACAAGAATCATGTGAATATTCTAAAACAAATTTAACGTCAAGCAATGCAAAGTGTTAGGCGGTGCGTTTTCCTTTCATCCTCAGAGGCAGCCTCTCTCATTTGGTTCTTGGACTTCTTCATAAAAGGGTTCTGTGTATTTTTAATGGCCTCAGGTTCTGGGAGGCTCAAGCCGCCTAGCCCATCAGGAGGCTTGTCCCCAGGGATAGGTCTGAAAAATGGGCATTGGAGAGTTAAAGCAGGGCTGACTCCACCAGGCCCGGTCAAGTTCGGGGCAAGTACATTGTCCATCCACTGGGAGATGGAAAGGGAGAGAGGAAGGCAGGCCCTCCCACTCACAGGTCACCTGGCAGCTTTACTAGGCCCTACCAACCCTTTAGGCATAAGTGAAGCATGTGATGGGCATAAAAGGTGGACAGGGGAGTCATTCTCACAAATTCCAAGGTTTTAAGGGCTCCCAAGGCAGGCAGGCCCCGTCGCTGTTTGGAGCTTCCTTTGGGGTGGGAAGGTGAAGGTGGGCGGGTGGGGGGGCGGGCAGAGCCGTGCCTTGATGAGGGGAGATGCTTTTAAACAGCTGCCTTTCAAAAACCGTTATCTCTGCTTCTCTGAGAAGCACCCAGCTGTTGTTTATCCTTCAGGACGGCAAATCCGGTTATTTGTCTCCCTATTCCGTAATATTATAAAGTAATGAATGGTCCATTAAACTAAGTTTGGGCGCCCGTCTCCCCACAGCTACTTCCTCGCCAGCACCCTCAGCCGGGGAGGCCGCAAGCGCGGGCTGCAGCCCGGCAGCCTCAGTCCTCTTTCCTCCACCCCCTGCCCCTCCTCCCTCCCTCTCCAGCACCCCCTCCCCCCGGTTATTTGGCAGATTAGAGTTCATTAATTAAATCCTGTGCTTAGATCGAACTGTAACATTATTCCAATCACATTTATCTTGCAGGCGGCGGCGGAGATGGCAGCCTGGCTGGAAACGCGCGGGGGAGCCTGAGCCGGCGGCTGGGGACGCACGGCGCTGCGCGCTCCATCGCCACGCCGCCGCGCAGCCCCTCCATCTTCCTGCTCCGCGCTCGGTCCCGACGCCCCTGCCTGGGGGTCCCTCTCCTCTCCAGGGCTCCTGCCTGCTCCCACCCCCGGCCCTTGCCACCCCCACCCCCCAGCCCGGGTCCCCCTCCTCCGCCACACGCGCTCACACGCCGCGCGCGCGCACACACACACACACACACACACCCGCGCCAGCGAGCTGCTGGCCGCTCAATGGACCGATTTCCCCGGTTTCCCTGAACCCAGCCCAGCCCGGGATGAGAAATTGCAAAATGGCCCGGGTCGCCAGTGTACTGGGGCTGGTCATGCTCAGCGTCGCCCTGCTGATTTTATCGCTCATCAGCTACGTGTCCCTGAAAAAGGAGAACATCTTCACCACTCCCAAGTACGCCAGCCCGGGGGCGCCCCGAATGTACATGTTCCACGCGGGATTCCGGTGAGTGCGGGCTTCTCTGCGAGCGCCCTCGGGAATTTGGTTGATAGGGTGTTTGGGGAAGGGGAGGCGTGGGGGAGGGGTGTTTGGGCTTCTCGGAGACTCTTTGGGCCAGATAATTGCGCAGTCCTTCCACTCCTCTAATTCTCCCTTCCCCCTCCCTTTTATTTTTTTAACCCAAAGCCCCTGGAAGCTGTCGTCCTAATCGATGTGATTGCATTTCTCGTATTCTTCCTCGGCAGCCCTTCCCTCATTGCAGAAGTGAGGGTTGAGGGGAGGCTTCCAGGAGGGTGAGGGTGGAGGGAAAGGCGGTGTGTGCGTTCGGGAGGGGGCGGCGAGCCGAGGTGGACAGGCGTGAGGGTAGCGCCCTCCCCGCGCCCTGTCCGCAGACTCCGCGGGCCGGGCCTGGGGCGGTGAGGGCGGTTTAATGGCGCAGGCGCCGGACTCCCCTCGCGCCCTCCTCCACTCCTCCCCCACCGCTATCAAACGTTGCGCGGGTTTATTCTCAGGAAGCCCCTGGGGCGTTCTCCCTCGACACTTTCCCCCCGCTGCCACCGCCCCCCCTCGCCTTTCCGGGATTTCTGCAATTCCCCCGCCCCCTGCGGGAAGCGAGCCTCGGAAGGGCCGCCCACCCTTGCCAGGTCTGAGTCGCTGCCGGGCTCAGGGCC
>PVKP010029118.1:0-29353 GCA_004027715.1 Plecturocebus donacophilus
CATATATTTTTTTCAATATTATATCATACCTATTCTAAAAGTGATCACATAATAGGAAATAAATCACTTTAGTCTGCATAAGCATTTCACAGATTTAAATGAAATCCTGAGCAATAGAGCAAGATTCTCATTCTCTCTCCCTCTTTCTCTTTCTTCCTTTTTTCTCTTTTATTCTACTTCTGTCTTAAAAAAAAAATAAAAAATAAAAATAAATAAAAAATAAAAAAAATAACTTCCCCTCTCTCTTTCTCCTTCTGAAAAAAAAAAAAAAAAAAAAAGGGGGGAATGTAAAAACCTTACAGAGGGAAAAAAAAAAAAAAAAAAAAAAAGATTATGACTTGCTGAAGGCTTAAATGATTGTTAGCATTTTTAGCGGTAAGATATTTTTAAATCAAGTATGTACAGTTTTTAGTCATAATGTTATTGCATACTTCATAGACTACAGCATTATATAAACCTCTATGTGTGCTGGGAAACCAAAAATTTCATGTGACTTGCTGTATTGCAGTATTATTACTCTGGTCTGAACCTAGACTCATGATGTCTTTGCGGTATGTCTGTATTAGAAATCTTATCAGGAAGTGCTACAGGTACTTGCTTTTAATGCCAAACATTTTTTAAAGAATTCAAGATGAGAACAGTTAACTATGTTTACCCAGACATTTACTGTGTTGATCTTCCATAATTCCTAATATTATATCTCTTCTGACAGAACTTATATTTAAGATTTTTTTTTTTTGAGCTGGAAAAGAATTCTCATCATTTTACTTCCACTTTGAATATCTTTTGTTTCACATTCATTCCTGAAGAATATTTTCACTAGATAGAGGATAAGTTTACAGTTCTTTTCCATTTTAGCACTTGAAGGATATTGAAGACTTGCATGGTTTCTGATGAGAAATCAGTAGTGATTCAAATCATTAAACTCTCTCCCCCTCATGAGCATCATTTTTTTTTTCTGGGTCTTTTCAAGGTTTTCCTTTGTAATTTTCATCAACTTGACTCTAATGTGTGTCCCGGCATGGATTTCATTGGAATTATTCTGTATGAATTTTGTGAGAACTTCTTAAACATAGAAGTTTATGCCATTTACCAAATTTCAGGAAGTTTCCAGCCATTATTTTTTCTTCTTTACTGCAGTGATTTTCCTTTTCTTGCATTCTTGATGTGAATGTTGTTTTTTTGATATTACATCACAGGTCCCTAGGCCTTTAATATTTTTTTTCCCCAGTATTTTTCTGTTTGTTTTTTAGATTGGGTAATTTCTATTGGTTTATCTTCAAGTTCACTGACTCATTACTCTTTTATTTCCATTCTGCTGTTAAGTCTATCCAGTGTATTTTTATTTCCATTCTTGCCTTTTTTAGTTTCCACTTGGTTCTTTATGTCTTCTATTTGTTTGCCATGATCATTTGGCTTTCCATTTGTTTCAAAAGTATTTACTTATACTTGTTGGAATATATATACTGGCTTTACATTTTTGTCTACTTGTTAGATAATTCATTTTAGATAATTCATCTAGCTGTGTCATCTTGGTGGTGTTTTCTTTTAATTATCTTTTCCCATGAGAATGTTATTTTCCCAGTTCTCTCTATGCCAAGTGATTTGGGATTGTGTTCTGTACATTTTGAACATTATGTTACAAAACTTTGTCTTTCGTTTAAATGCTATGGGAAATTTGATGTTTTTAGTTTCTGTATTTTTTTTTTTTTAAGAGACAGGGTTTTGCTGTAGCATCCAGGCTGGAGTGCATGGCATGTTTGTAGCTTACTGCATCCTTCCACTCCTGGGCCCAAGGGATCCTCTTGCCCCAGTCTCCTGATTAGCTGAGACTGCAAGTACACACCACCATGCTTGGCTCTATATTTTTTATTTTTTGTAGAGAGATGATCTCCCTTTGTTGCCCAGACTGGTCTCTAACTACTAGCTTTAAGCAGTCCTCCCACTTTGACCTGTTAAAGTGCTGGGATTACAGACTTGAGTCACTGTGTCCAGCAGTATTTTTATTTTTACAGGCATTTGATCCAGTTGGGTTCAGATTGGTCATAAGTTCCAACCAGTTTTCTGTAGGTTGTAGTTTTTTAACCTCAGTTCTGTTTTCACAACTTGACAGTACTATTTGTACGTTGTCAGTATGCACTAGCCAGTAGCCAGTCTGTGCCATGTGTGGAGGTTTATCCTGTATTTTAGTTTTCAGAGTCTAGTAAGCTGCTTGGGTTAACCACATAACGTTCAGCTTGGGTGAGTTAGGAGTTCAAAAACAGCTTACTGTTACTTTCTTGAGTTCTGTCCTCTCTGTTATATCCATGGTATTTTCTAGATCCCTGGGATACTCTTTTCTGTCTTCTGGCCAGAAAACTGGTTTTCATTACTCCATTTCCCACAACTGTGTCTGGATCCAAGTAATAGGAGGACAAGAGAGAAGTCAGCAAGATTGGGCCAGAGTTCTTTTATTTGGTGAGGATGGTTCTTGTCTCTCTCTTTCTTAAGAGTTTTAGGTTCCTGCTGCCGCCATTGTTGTTTCATCTATTACCACCAGCTCATTTAGGAATTTGGACATAAGGATGAGCAACAGGGAAAGAAAAAAAAATAGGAAGCAGTTTGCCCCTTCTTTCTGAACATTGGGAGACACTCCTTCCCTGCACCTCCCCCTTATTCACCTTGCTTTATATTTAGAAGGATTCTCTTAGAGCTTGCTGTCTGTCATTACCAGTGCCTGCTTACCAGGTTGCAGGCTTTATTAATCCCAGACCAGGAGATTCTGGATGGGGAAAAGGTGGTAAATTTTTTTTTTTTTTGAGACAGAGTTTCACTCTTGTCGCCCAGGCTGGAGTGTCAATGGCATGATTTCAGCTCACCGCAACATCTGCCTCTTGGGTTCACCTGCCTCAGCCTCCCGAGTAGCTGGGATTACAGGCATGTGCCACCACACCTGGCTAATATTTTTATATTTTTAGTAGAGATGGGGTTTCTCCATGTTAGACTGGTCTCAAACTACTGACCTCAGGTGATCTACCCACCTCAGCCTCCCAAAGTGCTGGAATTACAGGCGTGAGCCACTGCGCCTGGCTTTTGATGACCTTTCTAAATAAATATATTAGCTTTGAAAAACTTGTTCTATTTTCACTTCAGTCTTTATTGTCTGGCTGAGGATTTCCGGCTTGCCTTTCACTTTGAAATGTTTTATTCTTTATTCATTTTACTCTTTTAAAAATGATTTGTTTCAAAAATTAGGTTTTGATCATTGTAGAGCTTAGTATGAGGTGACATTTATCATGGATTATTTTGGTACTCACTTCCTCTTGCAAACACTGAATGAGAATTTTAGGGACATTCTGAAACATATCCTTCCTGGATTGATATAGGAAACTGACTTCATTAAAAGACCTGTAAGTGTGGGTGACTTCAGCGTCTTAATTTTCATTTTATCTAGGCCTCAAGATAATAGGATTATTTGTTCATCACTGAATTGTGCTTGGTCCTTTTCTGAATATAGGTCTATAGTGGAGGAAGTGAATATAAAAGATTCCTAGAGATTGCTTTTGTTGGTCAACTGCTAACAAGCAGTCAGATCACTGATAATCTTTTTAGAAACTGAACTAGAAAGTAATTCTGGGGACTGATAGGAAATAGTAACAGAAAGCAGAGCGTGTAAGTCTATTAAAACAAACATTGATTAAGAGTTTTCTGAGTTTCATATCAATCTTAGTTTTAGTAGTTATAAAGTTCTGGTGAAATTGAAACTGTTGGTAGAAATGAAAATATGGGAAGAAATGAGTATATGTGTGCTCCAACAAAACTTTAAAAAACAGGCAGCTGGATTTTAGCGCGTTGCTCTAGTGACGGATAGTAGTCATCCCTAGACATCACTAAAAGAAAACAGCCTTGTTTATGGTTTCTCCAGGGAGAATCACATTCTTTGAGGGAGGATCAAAATTTTGGTGAAGAAGTGGGAGGAACTTAATGGTTTTATTTAAGACTAGGATTGAGGTGATAGATTCTGGATTAGTAGAAATGGTTAATGTTTGATTATTATTGCTAGACAATATCATGAGCACAGGTTTGCCTAGTGTCTAAGTCTTTAATAATTGAAATACACCACTGAATGCCCCCTCTTTTTTAAATCGAATTTTGTTGGGCAGAGGGTTGAATTTGAGGACCAATTTGTTTTGGATAGAGGGTGGGAGATAAAGGATAAAGAGAAATAGACTATCTAAGAGAGGTTCCTGGAGTTATTGTGAATTCTCTGAGGATCTTATGTGAGTCAACATAGTGTTTAGGACCGGGCACGGTGGCTCACGCCTGTAATCCTGGCACTTTGGGAGACTGAAGTAGGTGGATCCTTTGAGTTCAAGACTAGCCTGGCCAACATGGTGAAACCTCGTCTCTACTAAACTTACAAAAATTAGCCAGGCGGTGGTGACGTGGGCCTGTAATCACAGCTACTCAGGAGGCTGAGGCAAGAGAATCACTTAAGCTTGGGAGGAGGTTGCAGTGAGCTGAGATCACACCACTGCACTCCAGTTTGGGTGACAGAGTGAGACCCTGTCTCAAAACAAAACAAGACCACATAGTATTTAGCATCTTCATGAATGGTGCTTCGTCCTTGGCATAAGTGTGCCTATCATAGACTGCTCCTACTTTCCCTTTTATTCAGCTCTTTCATTTATCGTATCAGTGCTCTTCCGTAGTAGGGTCTGTCATGGCAAGATTGGGCTTGGCAGTAGGGTTGGTAATAGTGTGTTATTTCCTCATGGCCGTTTATATTCCTCTTTTTTCTTTGTAATCAGAGAATCTGATTCTACCCTTTTGACAAAGTATTACTAGAAGGCTGGGAACAATGGCACATGCCTATAATCCTGGCATTTAGGAGACCAGGGCAGGAAGATTGCTTGAGGTCAAGAATTTGAGACTAGCCGGGGCAACAGTGAGACTCCATGTGTACAAATATAAAAAATTAGTTGAGGCCGGGTGTGGTGGCTCACATCTGTAATCCCAGCACTTTAGGAGGCCAGGGCGAGTGGATCACAAGGTCAGGAGTTCAAGAACAGCATGGCCAAGATGGTAAAACCATGTCTCTACTAAATATACAAAAATTAGCCAGCGTGGTTGTAGGCACCTGTAATCCCAGCTACTCAGGAGGCTGAGGCAGAGAATTGCTTGAACCTGGGAGGCAGAGGTTGCAGTGAGCCGAGATCACGCCACAATCCAACCTGGGCAATAGACTCGATCTCCAAAAAAAAAAAATCAATTGAGTGTGGTGGTGTGCACCTGCAGTCCTAGCTACTTGAGAGGCTGAGCTGTAATCATGCCACCAACCATGCTGCAGCCTGGATGACAGAGCAAGACTGTTTCTCTTAAAAAAAAAAAATACACACACACTCATAGGAGACTTGATCAATTTAGTTGTTATTTAGAAATATTCATTATCTTTTTTCAGTCCTTTCTTTGGATTTGCTTTAGGGGAAACAAAGAAAGTGTCAAGCAACAGTTTTATTACCATTTCCTGTCTTTCTGTTGTTTCTGACAATAGTAATAATGATCTTGATAACAGCCATTTATTGAATGATGGTAGAGTCAGGATTTGAATCTAGACCTGTTAGACTTCAAAGTTTGTGGTATTAACGAGGTTGTAGATATTTTTAGATACCATGGGCTTACTTGAAGAACGGTAGGAGTAAGCAGGGAGAGGGAATTCTGAAGTGAGCTGTAAGGGAAAGGAGTTCTGTTTTGTAATAGGCAGAAAGAAACAGACTTTGAAAGAAAAAAGACAGAGAGAAGGAAAGAAGGGTAGTAATTAGAAACCAAACCAGACTAGGCTAAAAAGAATAGTTTACGTTATTAGGAACCCCTGGCTCCTTCTGATTCCCTGAGGCTTGAGGTGGCCAGCAGCTGTTAAAGTGGAATGTACATTCTTAGCATCCCAAATATAACTTGAAACAATTTTTTAACAGCTGTGCTCTACAATAGCAGTGCAGCTATTAAATATATTTTTAAATAGCTGTACAGTAGACTGTAGCACATTGAGCTATTTAAATTAACTAAAACTTCACTAAAATTTAACAGTTTCTCACATACACTGACCACACTTGGAGTGCTTGATAGAATAATTCCTTGTTGGGCAGCACTATTCTAAAGAACTGAAATGCCTTAATACACTACCATTATTTGTTTGTTTGTTTGTATGTTTGTTTTGGGGGGGGTGATGGTTCTTTGAGATGGAGTCTCACTCTGTCTCCCAGGCTCACTGCAACCTCCGCCTCCCAGGTTCAAGCAATTCTCTTGCCTCAGCCTGTAGCTGGGATTGCACCATGCCTGGCTAATTGTTTGTATTTTTAGTAGAGACTGGGTTTCACCATGCTGGTCAGGCTAGTCTCCAGCTGCTGACTTCAAGTGATCCGCCCGCCTCAGCCTCCCACAGTGCTGGGATTACAGGCATAAGCCACTGTACTCTGCCTCACTCCCATTATTTGAATGCACTGTAGTGGCTGGCCTAGGACTCTCATTTCCATGTATTCCACTGTGGGAAAATGTGTTATGAGTTCCTTAAAACTGATTTGTATCAATGCTTTTTTTTAAATTTCAAATTCCAAACTTCAGTACCTTCTTATGTGATAAATAAAATTTAAAACTTAGACCATTCTTCCCCAATTATTGTATGAACATATATGGAGAATCACTTTCAGTATCCAGCAGAAACAGTATGTTACGGAATGGAAAAGAGCAGCTGGAAAATAGAAGTATGTTAGATCATTATCATAGGAGTAGCAGACTAAAAGGATAATTTACCGTCAAAAGGTAAAGCCTAGGAAGAAACATTAAGGATAGACATTTGTAAATTAAAATCATTGGAAAAGATAAGTTTAGAATCTAGAATTAACATCTATTTAGTAAATTTAACCATTAAAAGAAAATACAGTTTAACTTACAGTTAACTTAAAGAACTTATTAGTAAAACTAATAAGTAGTATAGATAGAATATAACTTATGATTATAGAGCCATAAATAGTTAAAACACAAAATTGGGGTATATCTAACTTTATAGGTAACTACAAGGAAGGGTATTCGTACCTACCCACATCTTACCTCTAAGGTCTGTTGACCACAAATTACTGGCTAAGACCATGGCTCTATGTGGTATTACTGTGTTCTGTTACCAGATATTCAAAGCAAAGCTTTTATTAAAAAGCGCAGATGGATCCTTATATTAAAAACTGGAATCCAGGCAGATAGAACAGATAAACAGGACAAGTTACAAGTTTAGAAGTTGTTGAACTGAGACTTAGGACTTTTATCTAGCAAAATGCTAAATTCCTGTCATTTTAAAAGACTAAATTAGTAACATGGCATAATCATTTTTAGGTATAAAAATAGTTAATACAGGACATATTCAGGAACAAAACCATGGAACTTCTAAAAATTTGAAATTCTTAAACAGTTTTTAAAGCAGATTTCTTTTCTTTTTTTTTTTTCTTGAGATAGAGCCTTGCTCTGTTGCCCAGGCTGGAGTGCAGTGTCACAATCTCAATTCACTGCAACCTCCACCTCCCAGGTTCAAGTAGTTCTCCTGCCTCAGCCTCCCAAGTAGCTGGGATTATAGGCACATGCTGCCACACCTGGCTGACTTTTGTATTTTTATTTATTTATTTATTTATTTACTTTATTTTTTTCGAGACGGAGTTTCTCTTTTGTTGCCCACGCTGGAGTGCAGGGGTGCAGTCTCGGCTCACTGCAACTTCTGACTTCCTGTTTTCAAGTGATTCTCTTGCCTTAGTCTTCCAAGTAGCTAGGATTACAGGCATGCGCCACTATGTCTGGCTAATTTTTTGTATTTTTAGTGAGACAGCGTTTCATCATTTTGGCCAGGCTGGTCTCGAACGCCTGACTTCGTGATCCACTTGCCTTGGCCTCCCAAAGTCCTCGGATTACAGGTGTTAGCCACCATGCCTGGCCTAATTTTTAGTAGAGACAAGGTTTTGCCATGTTGGCCAGGCTAGTATTGAACTCCTGATCTCAGGTGCTCCTCCCACCTTGGCCTCCCAAAGTGTTGGGATTACAGGCATGAGCCACCGCGCCCCGCCATTAAAGCAGATTTCTAACAAAGGCAATCTGTAATTTGATTGAGTTTTCTCAATTTCTCAGTGATAAACTTAATGTGTACTTCATTGTATGGACCTTAAAATAGAGAAGACAGTGCTTACTATATATATATATATATATGGTGTGTGTGTGTGTGTGTGTGTGTGTGTGTGTGTATATATATATATATATATATATATGGGGTATATATAGATATATATATATATATATATTTTTTTTTTTAATGGGTCTTGCTATGTTGCCAGACTGGTCTTGGACTTCTTGGGCTCAAGCAATTCTCCCACCTCAGCTAGGATTACAGACGTATACCACCACACTCCACTTTAAAACATAAATTATAAATTATATATAAATTATATAAAACATAAAACATAAAGTATAAATTATATATAAATTATATAAATTATAAATTATATAAATTATAAATTAAAACATAAATTACAAATTATGTATAAAGTTAGTGTGCTTAAAGGAGGAAATGTGAAAATAGCATAGGTTAGACTATTAAATAGGACAAATAAACCATTTAATTACATAAAAGGATAGTATATTACATCTGAACATCTCTTAGATTTTTAAAATACTCTGTTAACTTTCAAATGACATTTTATCACATTGAATGAACTCCAACCTTATTTTTTTTATTTTCAGATATGTAGGATAAAAGAAGAATATAGTTTAGTATGAATTTCCCCAAATAAAAAATTAGACTTACTGAATATACAGGAGTGCAGTATAACTCTAAAAGCAACAAAATTGGGAAGTTGTCTGTCACGGTGCTTCTCAGGTTTTAATGCACATAGGAATAATGTAAAGATCTTGGCAAAATGCAGGTTTTGATTCACTAGGTATGGAAGGTGCCTGAGATATCCTGCATTTGTAGTAAGTTCCTAGGTGATACTGATACTGCCTTTCTGCATGAATAGCAAGGAGAGTAACCTGTAACTCTGAATTTTTAAAAAAGTTTTTCTTGATACATAATAGATGTATCCTTTGATACAAAGATGTATCAAAATACGTGTGCATACTTTCTGAGGGCATGTAATACTTTGATACATTCATATAAGGTATGATCAAACCAAGGTAATTGGGATATCCATCACCTTAAACATTTATCTTTTCTTTATGCTGGGAGTATTCAAATTCTCCTTTTCTAGCTGGTTATGAAATAAAAAGTAGATTATTATTAACTGTAGTCACCCTACTGATCTTATGCGGGATCTTATTTCTCCTTCCTTAACTGTATTTTTGTACACATTAACCTCGTTTCATCCCCTGGCCCCCAGCCTCTTGTAACCACCAGTCTATTCTCCATCTTCATGAGGTTCACTTTTTTAGCTCCCACATATGAGTGAGACCATGCGATATTTGTCTCTCTGTGCTTTCCTTATTTCACTTTACATAATGACCTCCCATTCCATTCATGTTGCTGCAAATGATAGGATTTTATTCTTTTTTGTGGCTGAATTATCTTCCCTTGTGTATATATACCCCCTTTTTTTTTTCTTTTTCTTTTTCTTTTTTTTTTTTTTTTTTTGGAGATAGAGTCTCACTCTGTTGACCAGGCTGGAGTGCGTTGGCTCGATCTCAGCTCACCACAACTTTCACCTCCCGGATTCAAGCGATTCTCCTGCCTCAGCCTCCCAAGTAGCCAGGACTACAGGTGCATGTCACCATGCCCGGCTAATTTTTGTATTTTTAATAGAGACAGTGTTTCACTATGTTGACCAGGTTGGCACATTTTCTTTATTCATCCATTGATACACACTTGGATTGATTTCATATTTTGACTATTGTGAATCATGCTGCAGTAAACATGGGATTGCAGGTAACTCTTCATTATATTGATTTCCTTTCTTTTGGATATATACCCAATAGTGGAATTGCTGCATTATATGATGGCTCTATTTCAGGTTTGTTTTTGTTTTTTTGAGGTGGGGTCTTGTTCTATTGTGGGGTCTGATCTTGAACAACTTGGCTCAAATTGTCTTCCTGCTTCAGCCTCCTGGGTAACTGGGATTACAGGTGCACACTACAGCACCTGGCTTATTTTTAGTTTTTTGAGGACCCTTTATTCACTTTTCCATAATGGCCATACTAATTTCATATCTGAATTTTTTAAATAATAATCTTCTGTCTAAGCAACGCTGAGCTGCTTAGATCAAAATACTTTGGAGTTATCCAGGATCCTTGCTCCCTAACAAATACTCCACATTGAATTTACCAGCAAATCCTGATGGCTGTAGTTTCAAAACATCTGAAATCTGAGTACATTTCATGACCTTTGCTATCACTGTGGTATAAGCTACTATCATCTCTCCCCTAGATTATTTCAGTAGTCTCCTTACTGGCCTGTTCTTTTCCCCTTGCTTCCTCTGTTCAGAAACCCCTAGTCACCTATGTTACTCAGAGAAGCCAGTCTTACCTTAGCCTAGAAGATGCTACATGGTCTTATATTACCGCTGTGTCCTCATCTGCTACTCTTCCTCTTTCACTGTATTCTAGTCACTCATCTCTTTGTTGTTCCTTGAACATTCTAGACATGCACCACTGTCTTAGGACATTCATATTGGCTGTTCTCTCCGCCAAGAATGCTCAGCATGGAAGCATTGGATGATAGTCACATAACTTTCTCCCTTGCTGCTTTCTGATTGCCAGTTCAAATGTCCCTTTATCACCAGAAGCTTTATGAAACAACAGCTTCCTCTTTTTTCATTTCTTATTAGCCACACTGTTTTTACTATTTTGTTTATTTTGTCTTCCCCACTAGAACATAAAGGTAGAGATTTCTGTCTTGTTCAGTACTAAGAGAATTGTCTAGTAGTATACCTATAGTATTCAGTAAATCTTTGAGCAAAAAAATAATAATAATAATAATAATAATCCCACAAAAGGCCAATGGGCGTTTGCTTGAATACTTTCATTGATAGGTTATTCTACCTCCCTTCGGACCAGTTCATTTTATTTGAAGATTATTGCTAATGTTCTTAAGCTTCCTGTTCTTCCAAACTAAACATTCTTACTAGTTTACCTTTCTGCATATAATAGATTTTCCAGGGCTGTCACTATTTTAGTCATCTTCCCTGAACATTTATCATTATGTTGTTTGTCCTTAAACATCAGAACTAAAACAAATTAGTTTGCACCAGAACTAAAACAAATGTTGCACATATAGGCTTAAGAGTGAGAAATTTTCCTCATCCAACTTTTATTGTCAGACTGATTGGATTTTTTTTTAAAAAATTGGGATTCTAACGCTGACTCACTGTGAGGTTGTATTTAATCCGTTACAATCTTTAAATCATTCTTTATATATGCTAGTAAGTTTCCTCTGCCTTTACAGTTGGTTTTCGAAGTGTAAGTATGGGACTTTGTGTTTCTCCTTATTTAACTAAATAGGGAGTTGTCTCTTGGGCAGTTCATACCTTTAATGCAGAAACTACCATGTGTAAATTATTTTAGAAACTAGTAGGAAAATTCAGATACCTATAGGAGAGTCACAACTGATGAAATTAGCGATTTCTTGTGACTAGATATAAACATGTATATGGACATTTCATTGCAACTGTGTATCTTGCATCAAGCCAGGAAGGAATATTATAAGAGTTTATTTAAGGCCAGGTGCTGTGGCTCATGCCTGTAATTCTAACACTTTGGGAGTTGGTGGCAGGAGGATTGCTTGAGCTCTGGAGTTGGAGACCAGCCTGGGCAACATAGCAAGACCCCATCTCTTAGGAAAAGAGAGTTGATTAAAAAAACAGTTTTACTTTGTAAATTTCTTCCCTTTGACTGCCAGATTAACCTCCTGTCCACATTTTTCATTTTTACCTCTTTATAAGCACCATTTTCCAAGTCTTTTAGGCCAGGATATTTTTTGTCTCCTTCACTGTATTTCTCACCAAATCTCAGAAATTTCTTCAGCCATTTAATTTCATGCTTTTCTAATTTGCTTCACAACCAGTTACTTTAGCTGTGCAAATCTTTCTGCTTCTAATCTCTCTCCATTGTAATCCATTCTATACTTGGCTGGCATATCAATCTTTTTTTAAAAAAATCACATCACTTTTATCTTTTCACTCTTCTTCAGAGGATCTGTAAGATTAATCTAAGGTTCTCAGTCAATCATTAGCGATCCATGTATAATCTGACCGTACTTGATTTACTTTGCTTTGCTTATTTCTTTTATTACCCTCACTGTGATTTTTTCAGATGAAATTCACGGCTTACATGCCAACCCTCTCCTCAGTAGAGACACACACATGTACACACACAACTATCTCCTTAGTAGACATTCTCTCTCTGTCTGTCTGTCTCTCTCTCTCTCTCTCTCTCTCATTCTTTTCTCTCATCCACTCTTTTCTCTCACTCAATTGTGAGATTGGCCTAGCTAAATGCTATTTTATTTCTCCATACTATGTTGCTTCTTGAATGCCTAAAGTTCCTTAATAGATACAACCTATCACATTCTCTGAAAACTCCATTCCAAATTGATCTCTGTTCCTTAAGCTTTAATTGCATTTGTGTCTGTGCCACAAAATATATCATTTAGGCTTGTTGCTTAATAGTTATATGAGGCTTTTCCTTTCAATAAGACTTTGCACTTTGATAGCAAGGTATATAAAAGAGTACTGGATTACCCACAAACTGTTTGGCTTGGCTTGTACTGTGTTTTTATGTGTAAAATAATTTCTTACTGTATAGAATTACGTTTTTTAAAATTGATATTATTGGGAGAAGGCAAACATAAAAAATCTCTATTATAATTTATCTTCTAGGAAACCCTTTCCAAAGAGAAATGAAGAAGAAAACTGTATATACCCTAAATATGGGAGATAAGAAGTATGAAGATATGGAAGGTAACTTTTCATTTCTATAAACTTTTCATTCTTATAAAGTTTGTTTGTTGAAAGCAAAACAGTATTTCCAGACTGTCCACTTGTATACATTTCAAAATACACAAGGAATTTTTGTTTCTACTTACTGTTGTTATTCTTAAATTCTGAAATAAGCTGCCTAAGTATATACATTTTTTTTCCTCCCATATTTTATTTTCAATTGATCGAGCTTTTTGGTTTGTTATTCCCTTTTTCCTTAAGCTTTACTCTCTACTCGTTTAGGAATTACTGTTTCTGTTTTTGTCTTTGTCTTTTTAAAAAAGAAAAAAAGTTAACATTGATACTATCCTCTGCTTCTAAAGCTAATTTAATCTTCACTGCCAACAGAAGAACCCAAGAACACTTTAACTCTACATCCTAATCTGTTTATAGATTATAGTTCCATTATTTGAGTTCTGTTATTTCAAACACCACCAATTAGATGATGATTTATGCAGGCAATGTTTGCTTATTTCCGCTTTATTTCTTTTTTTTTTTCTTGAGACAGAGTCTCACTGTTGCCACGCTGGAGTGCAGTGGCGTGATCTCAGTGTACTGCATCCTCTGCCTCTTGAGTTCAAGCGATTCTCCTATCTCAGCTTTCCAAGTAGCTGGGACTACAGGTCCACACCACCATGCCCAGCTAATTTTTGTAGTTTTTGTAGACACGGGGTTTCACCATGTTGGGCAAGTTGATCTCGATCTCTTGACCTCATGATCCACCCAACTCAGCCTCCCAAAGTGCTGGGATTACAGGGGTGAGCCACCACACCCGGCCTCATTTCTTTTCTTTCTGAAAATAAATCTGAGAAGCTTCTTTAGTGAAGGTCTATTGGTGGTAAACTCTTAAGTTTTTGTATCTATTTTATCCACTTTAAAACTATTCAAAGATAATTTTACTGGGTAGGTAATTCTGGAATGATAGTTTTTTTCTCTTAACACTTTGAAGATATTATTTAATCATATTTTTTGCCTTGTCTAGAAATTTCTTCTCAGTCTAATTATTCTCTTGTAGGTGATCTGTCTTTTCCCATTTTCTGCTTTTAAGGTCTTGGTTTTATCTTTGACAATTTACAGTTTTACTCCATTGTTTCTAGGCATAGATTCTTTTTATTTCCCTTAACAGTATACATTGTGTTTCCTTTATTGGTTCATGTTTTTAATCATTTCCCAGCCATTACCTCTTTGTTATCTTTATTCTCTTTTGGATTTCAATTAGTATGTTAGACCTTTCTGTAACCTCATTTCTTAACCTCTGTTTCACAGGCTATGTCTTGTATTTCCTCTTCTGTTTCCTAGAGCCTGGCTAGTTTGCTCAAATTTGTCTTCCAGTTCACCAGTATTTTTTCTTTGGATCTAATCTGCTGATTATCCATTTTATGTGGTATTTGAAACTTCTGAATATCCATTTTATTCTGATATTTGAAGTTAGTGGATTTCTAAATGTGTTTCCTGCTGCGTCTCACTCAAGACAGCTTATTTTCTTAGGTTTGGTAATGTTTGATTATGAGCTCACATTGGATAAATTAAATCTATGAAGGCCTAATTTAGGTATTCTTTCCTTGAGAGGATTTGTATTTGTTTCTTCCAAGGCGCATGCTAGGACCTGTTTAGCCCCATTTAAGAGTCTTGGCTTGATACTGGAGTCTGTCATGATTAGTTTTCCTTCCTGGGGTGGTTCCAAGGCTGAGTTTCAAGATGTAAACACTAGTGTGGACAGTTTTGCCCAGGACAATTCCAACTTTGCTTGATATTTACACTTCACATTTCAGCTGACCATTCCTTTATTTGTTTTATTTTTATGTCAAATTTCAGAGTATCTTATTTTCTTATGAATGAGCAATGCATACTTATGGATGAGGTGGTTACCTTACTTACTGGTGGGTGTTTAAAGGTGTACAAATCCCCCTCTAAGGAGAATAATTTGGTAATATCTATTCATATAACAAATGTATACACACATTAGCAGTTCCATTTTTAGGAACTTACACTACAGATATACTTTTTAAAATGTGAAGTAACTAAATTGTTATTGTAGCATTGTTTGTCATAGCCAAAATTTGAAAACAAGTGAATGTCCAGTAGATTTGAATAACGAACAAAAAGCAGATTAGTGTGGATAGTATTCTAGCATTTGTATGAAGGAAGGAATGTGGAAGAGTGTATTAGCATTTGTTTTTCTGTGCATTAAAAATTCTTATGAAGAACACAAAAGAAATATAACAGTTGTTACTGGATTGGTTGGAACTGGGGATAAATTTGAATAAGAAATTAGCTCTTAAATTTTTGAACCATGTGAATATTACATTACTTTAAAATTAATTAATGAAAAGTTTGTTTCACTCCCCTATTAAAAAATATAAGAGAGTAAATTTTGGGCATGTTGGACTCAAGCAGTATGTTTGTTACAATCTATCTAGGATCTAGTTGCTTTATAGTAGGAGGGCCCTTTAGAGTATCTAGTCCAGTATACTCCTAGAAACACAAATTATTTGGTCTGGAGAACTTGAAAGCACATATGGCTGTTTTACTTTAACAGGTGAAGAAAATGGAGATAATACTGTTCCCACTGGTCTGTTGTACAATGAGGCTGACAGATGCCCAATATGTCTTAATTGTCTGTTAGAAAAGGAAGTTGGTTTTCCAGAAAGCTGTAATCATGTCTTCTGTATGACTTGTATTCTTAAATGGGCAGAGGTAAGTCTGACACATTAATGTATTTTAATTTCTTAGCATGATTTTATTTCATATAAAGAGTTGATATTGCCTTTCATAAATTATTTCACAGTAATGTATTTTCTTTCTGCTTTGAACAAATACTGGTATTACTCAAATTGTTAGTTATTTTCTTCTATCAGCTTTTTATTTAGCAAATAACATTTTTAAATGCACACTCTTTTTTATAAAGTTAATAACCTATGCTGGGCATAGTGGCTCACGCCTGTAATCCCAGCACTTTGGGAGGCTGAGGCGGGCAGATAACCTGAGGTTAGGAGTTCGACACCAGCCTGACCAACATGGTGAAACCCCGTCTCTACAAAACAATACAAAAGTAGCTGGGTCTGGTGGTGCCTGCCTATAATCCAAGCTACTCAGGAGGCTGAGGCAGGAGAATTGCTTGAACCCAGGAGGCGAGGTTGCAGTGAGCCGGGATTGTGCCATTGCACTCCAGCCTGGGCAACAAGAGCGAAACTCTGTCTCAAAAAAAAGAAAAAAAAAGAAAAAGAAAAGGTTAATAACCTTACAGGAAGAACAGATCAAACAGTTTTTTCTGGTACAAATGCAATAATTCGTTTTTCAGTGTACTTGACTCTGTACTTAACGGGATAATATCTGTTTACCACTAATAACACCTTCTGTCTGCTTTTTGTTTTATATTTTTCAGGGAATTTTCACATAGGTTATTTGATTTCTTCTTTATATCAGCCTTGTGGAATAACCAGAGCAGATACGATAGTGTCCTTCCATTTTACAGATGAGGAAGCTTGGATTTTATGTTCTATGACTTGGTCAAGATCTCATAGTTTAAGAGGCAGAAGTGAATTTAGAATTGATTTTCTAATTCCTGTTTTTAATTTAGTATGGACTAATTTCAGAGTCTGAATTAGAGATATAACCGTCACAGACAGTAAATAAGAAACTGGACATTTTTTACTTTTAATGTATTGTGTTGACTCAATTTGGGCCAAATACTTTGAAGTAAATATTAATTTATTATAAGCCTTATTGTTATGAAATGTTAAGTAAAAATTTATTGTTTATATTAATCATGCTATATTTTCTGAGTTAATAGTTTGTCAATCTGTAAAAATTAGTAAAAAAGATAATATCAAAAATATTTTAATATTAGCTCCATTCAAATTGTTAATGTTCTTAAATACATTGGAATTAATTGCATATCACATAATTGAGTTTTCAAAGTGCTATGTTATGCTTAAATTTTCATTAATAGTGTGGAAAGGAGAATATAACTGTATATTGCCTCTATAACTGAGTTCTGAGAAAAGGGAAGAGAAAATTTATTAAACAAATTGAATTAATAATAGTATACATAGAAACTATTTTAATTTAGTAAAATCTAAAGTGGTCTTTAACAAAAAGGGACACTAAGGATAGGTCAAAATGCATTTTGGGGAAAAGTATTTTGAGTTTTGCTTAATTACTATGGTTAGTAAATCTCTCCATGTGTTTGTAGGATCACCGTTTAATGGAATAATGCGTATTTTTTTATGCCACCCAAATAAAGATTTTATCTGTGTTTAGTGCACATGGTTGCTTTGTGGTTAAATTTTTTTAGAGATTTTGCTTTGGGCAAAGAAATAATATTGTTGGATGGGTGGAAGGTTTCAGTACAATGCTTTTGATAAGATTGTATTCAGTGACCACATAATTGTGAACTTCAGCAACTCTGAGTATATGTTTTTCTCTAAGAAAATTACTAATGTATATACGATAAGTAGATATGGTTCCCCATCCTTTTTTACAACTTCATGTGCATCTTTCACACAATCATAAGCTTTACCCTGATGTACATATTCCAGATTTCTTTAGGTATCTAGAGGTGGAATTGCAGGTTGTAGATTATGCACATATTCAACTCTACTAGATAGTGGCAAACTTGTCTATATTTTTAACTCCTGTTGAATATTTTTAAGTTGAAAATACTGGATAACATACATAGTATGGCACCCAACACCTTTCTTGCATGTAATATTTTTCAAATTGCTTTTCAAAAGAAAGTACTTATCTGTTATACTGCTGTCATAAATTGTGATGTCAGGTGGGCAGGGAGGAGTTGTGATATTATTTAAACAAAGTTAATTAACTTTTAAAGGGAGAATAAACAGAATATTCTGAATTATTTCGTTGTCCCTGACGGCGATAGCAGTCATCAGTTAAATAAACCTTTCAGTTGAGCAGTAACAAGAGAACAGTCTATTAATAAATTGCCTATTATGAATTATAAGTGAATGCTGGCTAAAAAAACTCACATAGACTTTGTTTTCAGTTTGAATCTTTTATTGCTGTGATAAAGATAGCTATGTTTTGAAGCATGTAGGTGCTTTGACAGATAGAATCAGATTTCAAATTCAGGAGTGTGTTTCTTTTTTTTCATTATTATAAATTAAGCTCTATCCTCTCATTTCCCTCAATCTCCTTCCATTTAAAAGAAAAATTTACAGTTTACTTTGGATTTCAGGATTAGGAATAAGTGTATTCAGTCTCCTAACAGGCCATGCCTTATACTTAGGCTTTCTTACACATTCTGACATTTAATTTCATTTAATTCACTATGTTAATCTTTATTTGCTATACAAGACAAGGATTCTAAAATTGTGATTTTTAAGTACCTCAGGGGATAGCATGAAGTTAAAATATTCTTTTAAAAAAGTTCTGTGGCTTATAATTTTACAAATGTTTACTTTTTTTGAGACAGACTCTCACTCTGTCACCTAGGCTGGAGTGCAGTGGCATGATCTTGGCTCACTGTAACCTCCACCTCCCAGACCAAGCGATAATTATGCCTTAGCTCCTAAGTAGCTGGGATTACAGGCACATGCCACCATAGCAGGCTCAGTTTTTGTATTTTTAGTTGAAATGGAGTTTCCCTATATTGGCCAACCTGGCCTCAAACTCCTTACCTCAAGTGGTCCTCTCGTCTCAGCCTCCCAAATTGCTGGGATGAATGTTCACTTCTAGTAGAAGAGTAGAAATCAAAGTGAGATTTACAGTGGTTGGAAATCTGCATAGTAAGAGAACAGTACAATTTGCATTTAGGATCATCTTTCTAGATTTCTGTATCTTTCCAAATTTCTGTGCTTTCTGAGATTTGTGCCAAGGTTCACTGAAATATGATTCAGAATGGATATCAGGCACCAAAAAAGGACTCATTTATTTACTTTCATCTTAATATTTTAGGCGTGGAACACATTCTTAAAAACACTGGTCTTTTAGAAACTGTTGTTTTGAATAATTAAAGTGTTTTGTGGTCTAGTATGTTTATTTTGGACACACAGATCAAAGTTAGTTTCAGTCTTTTCAAGCTCTAAAATTTCGGTTCTGTGGTTATTTAAACAAAAGCTAGTAAGAAATTTAAAATGATTAAGTAAAACTCGTTAGGTGTGTCATAGAATCCTCTTGGGGCAAAAGGATTCAGGGTGAACCTATGATAGACTTCATGGCCCATAGCCTAATTGCCTGCCTTTAGGGACACTAGAACAAATTGAAATTAATCATGTCCACTGTGACTATTTTTAGTTTCCAGGAATCCATAGATGGTAAGCCTCTTGATTTATAAAATAATGATGATTATATAAAATAGAATACTGAACAATGACACAATAATTGACGTTAAGGAAGGCTGAAATTTTTGTTAATTTAAACCATCACTGTTAGAGCGAACAATTTGAAATTAAAAGACCTTTGAATGGATTAAATGTATATAGAGCCAGTATACTCAAGTTTATCAGCTATTCAGTTAGAAAGTTATTTTACCCATACTGTGGGCAAAAAACAGATATACTTATTGATAGCTTTTAATAAATTTATCTTAGCTTGCACAGTTTAATTAGGAAGGTAAAGGACAGAGAAGTCTTGACACACATTGTAGTAGTGACAATTGATTATAATTATGATTTCCTACAGATAAGTCTCCCCCACACACACACACAGTTAAGTAAATGGGATTTATTGGCCGGGCATGGTGGCTCACGCCTCTAATCCCAGCACTTTGGGAGGTCATGAAGGGTGGATCACTTGAGCTCAGGAGTTCGCGGCCAGCCTGGGCAACATGGTAAGACCTCATTTCTACTGGGGCAGGGTGGGGCGGGGGCGGGGGGGGGGAGTACAAAATTTAGGCAGGCATGATGTAGTATGCCTATAGTGCCAGCTATTTGGGAAGCTGATATGGGAAGGTTGGAGGATCACTTGAGCCCGGGAGGTCAAGACTACAGTGAGCTGTGATTGTGCCACTGCACTTCAGCTTGGGTGACAAAATAAGACCCTGTCTCAAAAAAAAAAACAAAAAAGATTCATTATTTCCCACAGTTGCTGAGAAGTGATTAAAACTTTGACCTTTAAAGGGTCATGGTTTGAAGACATATGTTTAAAGCATTTAAGAGTTCTTACATTATTTAATGGAACCTGCAGTATATTTGATGAGGATGTTTTTGATATCTGCTGGCATTCTTTTCCCTTTTAAGTAATATGAAATATTTCCCTTATTTTTTAAGTATTATTTTTTTAAGTGTGATTAGTTTCCCATGGTAAGCAGATTTCTTCCTCAATTTATTTATCTCAGTCATTCATTTTGTGTCAAATGCCAACAGGTTCAATATGAGAGAGTAAGGTTAATGAAATCAAAATTGGGCAGTTGGAAAAAGCATGGTTTCTCTTAGGAAACTAGAAATGAAGTCTCATTTAGGTGACATGCAGTTCTTGAAGAAGTCAACAATGTTCAACATAGATGAGGATTATATTTTTGAATTAATAATGTATACCAAAAAATCAAGACATGAGTTGATTTACATCTGGACTACAAATGTGTTTTATATACATGTGTTTCTAAGTGGAAATGTCTCTATTCTGGTTATTAGACTACTTTTCAGTAATACAATTTAGTAAAGCTTTATTATCTGGGATTTTTCAATCAGTTTTTCCTCAAATTCTAATTTAAAAAAAATTAACCAGAACCCAGACCCCTCTCTGTTTTGTAGCACTCTGTGAACAGTAATGTAAATGCATCTGTATACTAATATTAGTCCACTAATATTAGTCCTTTATAATTTATAAAGTATTGTCAAATACATTTATTAAATTTATTACACCTGTGCAATAGGTGATCAGGGCTCTCTCCATCTTCATCCTTAGTGTGGGTTGGAGTGATTGCTAGCTCCGCCAGAACTTGAAATTGTAGCTAATTTTTTCAGATCCACCACTATTTTCACCCTGTGAATTAATCATTTGTGAAATTTTTTGGTAAAACAATGAGGATTTTCGAATTGTGAAGACCAATTACCTAAAGTATATATCTAAACAGAGTGACTGGTAAATTAGTATGCATTTTTTTGTAGCCTAGTTTTAAATGTCAGAATATGTAAAATGATTGATGCAGGTAGTTTACTGAGATTTTTATTTTACACTAGGTGAAGTGTTAACTATTAATTGTCAGAAGAAAGTAAGATTTAATATAATTCTGCCCAACTGTTATCAAGTATCTTAGAGAACATGAAGAGATTTTCTTTGAGTAGTTTGGTGAAATGTATTCTTAATGGGGGTTAATTTTATCACTGACAGCCATTTGTCCTTTAGGGATACACTTCTGAAAGCTGTTATAAAGAACCACAGTTTCACTAATATGGATTGACAAAGACTGTCTTGAAAGAACTGGTTAAATGTGATAGGGAACATGTAGACTGACTGCAGATGAGCAATTAATTTGGAAGTCCAGGTGAGGTGTTTTGGAACCATAAATGAAAAAAGATAGATCCTGGAAAATAGCTTTAAAATAGCATTAGCCTCTAATGGTATGCATTCCTAAGTCATCTTTATTTGATTTTGAACTAGAATTTTTATATAATATTCTCTATTTTGTTAGTAGGAGAGATGTTTGAGATACCCCTGAGCAGGCAAACCTACTTATAAGCATAGGTACTGAGATTTAGTCTTTAAGCCCTTAACACTTGTTTCTAAGAGAGGCTATCTAGAAGCAGCCACTGTGATTGAGGATAGAGCAGCAAAAGTAAACGAGAAATTGGAAATTGAGGATCCTGAATTCCCAAATAAGGAAGATTTCCTGTTCTTACATTTAAATGTGAGTTTGAGTTGAGAATTTACAATGCTGTAGAACAGTAGGGTATGTTTTACTGAAATCATGAAGAAGATTAGTTTTTTTCTATCAAAATTGCCTCCTTAACTGATAGAACTTTAGTGCAGAGCATTCACAGTAAAATGTATGTTCTGTTTAATACACATTACACTGTAAAGCAGTGAGCAAATCCTGTTAATTTTGTAGTTATATCATAAAGCTATTGCTGTTATTAAACTACTTGATTATGAAACTGAATTAAATACTTTAAAAATTATTGAAATGAAAGTCATTAAAACAATGAATCATTGAAGGATATTTTGTTGTATATAAGGAATCAAAATAGTAAATAATTGAAGGATATTTTTATTGTATTTAAGGAAACAATTTGAGATAATTTTCTTCAAAATTAAAATAATTTTTAAAAATACAATATTAACATTTCTCTACATTAGTTTAAAATGTGAACTTTTAAAACCTCACAACCTAGAAATTTAATCATAAATTCTACTCTGAAAGCTAAAATTAAAACATCTTCAAGACCTTTCTGGATAGATATCTGCCCAATATAAAAGTGAGGCATCCTTGAGAGTTTCTTAACATTAGGCCAGTCAGGGTTGGGTGTGGTGGCTCACACTTGTAATCCCAACACTTGGGAGGCCAAGGTGGGCTGATTTTGAGCTCAGGAGTTCGAGACCAGCCTGGGCAACATGGCAAAACTCCATCTCTGCAAAAAATAAAAAAAAAAAATTAGCTGGGCCTGGTGGTACACACCAATAGTCCCAACTACTTGGGAAACTGAAGTGAGGGCATTGCTTGAACCTCGGAGGTCAAGGTTGCAGTGAGCCATGATGCAGCTGCACTACAGCCTGGGTGAGAGGGTTAAACACACCCTGTCCAAAAACAAAAAAAAATTCTGATGGCAGAGCCTGTGTCAAAATTATTTTCTGGTGTTAACTAAATTATCTTCAGGAAATTACAGTATATACAGACTGTGGTGATATATGGCAGTAGATTTCTTACTACTACTTTTTTTTTCTTGTTTTTCCTTTATGTTTTTATAATACCAGTGGAACCTTTTCTTAAAATGAAACTTTAGACAAATTCAAGGCAATTATGCTTAAGGGAAAAAAAGAAGGGAACTCTTACAACTCTGTTATTTGAAACAGATCAAATTGAATGGCTCAGAGCAGGTATGGTGGCTCCACCTGTAATCTTAACACTTTGGGAGGCTGAGGTAGGAGGATTGTTTGAGCCCAGGAGTTCAAGATGAGCCTGAGCAACATAGTGAGTCCCTGTCTCTATGAAAAATGTTAAAACACACACACACACACACACACACACACAGGTGTGGTGATACATACATGTAGCCCCAGCTACTTGGGAGGCTAAACTGGGAGAATCACTTGAGCCCCAGGGGTTCAAGCCTGCAGTAAGCTGTGATCAGGTGACTGCATTCCAGCCTGCACAACAGAGTGAAACCCTATCAGAAAAAAAAAAAAAGTAACAGATTAAAACTGTCATAATTCAAAATTATAAAAGGAAGACTGGGCGCAGTGGTTCATGCCAGTAATCCCTCCAAGGCAGGTGGATCGCTTGAGCCTGGGAGTCCAAGACCACCCTGGGCAACATGGTGAAACCCTATCTCTACGAAAAATACAAAAATTAGCTGGGTAGGGTTGCATGCACCTGTAGTCCCAGCTACTCAGGAGGCTGACTTGGGAGGATCATCGGATTTCAGTCTGGGAAGTGAAGGCTGCCATGATAGCACCACTGCACTCCAATGTGGGTGACAGAGTGAGACCCTGTCTCAAAAAATAAATAAAAATAAAGAAATGAAAGAAAAAAATTGTAAAGGAAAGAATGCAGTTTAGCTGATGTCAACAGAGGAAATTTAATAAAGAAAAAATGAGTTTGCATGATTTGAGAGTTTTTGAAAGGTTTGATGCATCTGATATAAATTTCTTGAACACATGGCTTTCTTTGGATCTTAGTGTCAAAAATCAAAATAGCTAAAATAATAAACTACTTGGATTTCCATATATGTCATAAACTTTGCAAATTCCAATAAAAATTCTTAGGAACTCATGTCTCTCATGTGTGTATGTATCATATTGTGGTTGTCTTTTGTTAATTAAGTTTTTTGTTACTAAAGCTAGTTGATTACAAGACCTTACTTAATATTTAGTATATTCCACACTTCTAGGAATTATTAATTCCCACAAAAACCTTAGAAGTAAGTTCTTTTCTCATTTTCACAAATAAGGTTACTGAGGCACAGAGAGACTAACTTGCTCAAGTTACACAAACGACAAGATATGAATGTCATACAGTAAATTCACAGCCTCTATACATCTTAGTAGATTTTACGGAAAAAAGAACAAATTTTCATTTATTACTGTATAACATTTTTATTAATGTCTCTAAATTTACCTTTAAAATAGAAATAAAAAATAGATTTTGAAGTTTTTGTAAAAAGGAAGCACTAGAAAGATTTCATTTTTTATTTTATTATCTATATTTCAGAGATAGAATCTCACTCTGTTACCTAGGCTGCAATACAGTGATGTGATCATGGCTCACTGCAGCCTCAAAGTGTTGGGATTACAGGCATGTGCCACCATGCTCAGCCAGATTTTACTTTTAAATATTTTTGAAAACTGTAAATGTAGCATTAATAAATTCTCTAACCTAAGAAATTTCATACAGTGTATGCCATCAGGATAAACAATAGTTAAGTTATTTGAACTAGACCATGCATTATTAAAAAATATAAGAACTTCTTTGTTGCTTAAGCAAAGCTTCTTAAGGTCAAGTTTTCTACAGGGAAAGTAATAGCCTTCTAAATCCATAGTACTTAAAAGTAGGCTGAACTGGCTTCTTCCAGTCTGAACCAATTTAATATAGTAAGGTCACGTTTCTTAATTCAGATGTGGTAAAGCTGTTTTCCCATTGAAGTCCATTTAAAAGAGAAAATAGTAACTCAGCTCATGTTTTGGCTGCTTCTAGAGTGACTTGTGAGCTTCGTGAAAATGTGTAAAATGATCAAGGACCATACATAAACTGTTCTACCTTTACTTGTATAAGTATATCTTGATATATGATAAAACCCAGAAAGGCAAAGATCACATTTTTTACATAATATATCTAGATTCCATTATTATCTTTGCTCTTTAAGGCTTGCTATTAGATTGTTAAAATTGTTTTATTTTAGTAACAGTAGGTATTAATAATATCATCTTTTGGTATTCTCTTTGCAGAGTTTTCCCTCCTACCCTAATAGAAAATATACTCCATCTTAAATTCTTTAAATAATGTAAACCCATTCTTATACAAATATTTAATAATTTTATCAGAGAAACTCTTACAGTCAATACACAGGAATTTTAAAAGGACAGGAAATAAAGCAAGATAATAATGTTGATTTATAATCAAAGAATGATTTAAGGACCAATTTCCTTGATAAATAACACCTACAACTCAATTTGAAAAAGAGTAGCAACCTAATAAAAACATAAGCAAAGAACATGAATACACAGCTTAAAGAAAAGGAACTTTGAATAGTCCTTAAAAATAGGAAAATATGCTCAACTTTACTCCTATAAAAGGAAATGTAAACTAAAAAACCCTTATTCATACCATGCTGTTAAGGATGAGGCAGTTCTGAATTACTAATATAAATCAATCTTAAGTTTATATGTTAAAAAGATACACATATATGTGTATGCAGTGAATATCCACAAAAGGTTATATATAAAGAAACCCTCTGGAGTGGCCATCTAGGTGGCTGAGTGGAGGGGTGGAAGAGTACTTCATTTTCTTCATTATCTTTTAAATATTTTTATTGCTGGTGCAACTGCCTATTTAATATAACTAATTTTGGGGGGAAATATTAAGTCACAGAATATTAAAATTTGTGAAGGACCTTTCTAAGCCATTTGGAATGGCCCAAGTTTAGGGTAACAGCCAGCTTTACATCACAGAACTGCTGCTGTCAGCCCAATTCATCTTTCACTATACCAATAGTTCTCAACTGGGCAGCATATCTTAATGGGATTTTAATAACAGATTCTGTCTTGTTCATCATTGTATTCCAATTATCTGGCATACAGGAGGTATTCAGTAAATGTTTTTTACCTTAAATTTAAGGTATAAAATATTTTTCTTTCAAAGATAGAGATGAAAACATTTTTCTTCTTTATGGAACATTTATAAGTGTATTTATAAATTTGATCTATTCTAAAGAAACATTTGTAAGACATAATTTGTTAATCACTTTTCAGACACTGGCCTCATGTCCTATTGACCGAAAACCTTTTCAGGCAGTGTTTAAATTCAGTGCATTGGAAGGTTATGTTAAGGTAAGTCTTAGATTTTATTCTGCAACATTAATTATGTAAAATTAATTGAAGCTGTTTGACTTTGATAGATTGCCAGGTTGTGTATATTTGAAAATTGTTCAACATAAGGTTAAATATGTGATTTTAATCCTCCTTAGCATGATAAATATATACATTTCAACTAAGATACTTAAATTCTGAACTTTTTTCATTTGCCCCCTAAAGAGGGCATATTCACAATGATTTATCTTATAACACAAAATGTATTAGATCTCTGATACGCTGAAGGAAGTTTCATACTGAGGCTTAATTACAAAATACTTAACATTTTAGAATATCTTAAATGTGAGGACTTCTTCCTGTATTTCAAACAATTTTTTAATTGGATAGCACTTTGAATACTTGTTTTCCATTGAAAAAATGTTTGAAGTGGAGTATTAGATTCAGACTAACTCTCTCAAAACCTTAAGTCCCCAAAACCTAAAATGCAATAATAAAAAAACCTTAAGTCCAAAATAACTAAAACTATTTTCCTGAAAAACATTATAATTTTGAAATTAGCCAATAAAATTAAAGTCTGGTTACCTCATTGATGTTACTTTTGTGAGCCATGATTATGATTTGTGTTTATGTTAACTTTTGGCTTGCCTGAGAAAACAAAAGAAAAAAAATATGTCTGTGTTGAGTAAGAGTTAGAAGAAGAGAGAAAAGGGGAAGAGTAGTAGTTAAGTATATGAGAAAGATTTCTTGTATCACCACCAAGTCATGAATGAAAAATAGCTAAAAATGAAAAGTACTCAATATAAACATAAGTGATGCTGTTAATGAGAGAAACAAACCGTTTTTAGGTAGCACTGTTAGTCTTTGTTCACTTGGTTACTGTCTTATATATGTAAATAGAAAAGGGGATGGAAGCAATGTACAACTATTTAAGCATTCGTCTTTCTCAGTGCAGGTTTTTATAATTTGCTTTGATATATTTTTACCAGATGAATCTTGATGCAAGTTACAAACAGAACTGCAATTCGGATAAAATGGTTTGTTTGTTGTAATTGTATAACTTTGCCATCAATTACATTAGTGTATAAAAGATAAAACAGTGTAGAAGTGTAATATATAAATGTGGCTTTTCCTGAAGACATACTCTCCATTTTTCCAAACGCTGTGTGTGTGTTTGTGTATATAGTTACACTGCTAAAGATTCATTAGTTTGAACTAGATTCCAAATATATTTTTCTGTGAAATTTTGTTTTGTTGCTTAGAATAAAAATGTGTTTGATAGAGTTTATATTTTACCTAAAGATTTAGTACGGTGCTAATTTTATTTTGTTTAATTAAAAGGTATTTCTTGGCTCATGAGATATCGTCCACATTCTCTTAAATGCCTTCTCTAGACCTTTACTTCATTCAAATCTTCACTTCATTATCTTTGCAACTGAACAACTTTTTTTTTTTTTTTGGAGACCAAGTCTTACTCTGTCTCCCAGGCTGGAGTGCATTGGTACAATCTCAGCTCACTGCAACCTCCGCCTCCCGGGTTCAAGCAATTCTCCTGCCTTGGCCTCCTGATTAGCTGGGACTACAGGCACCCATCACCACGCCCAGCTAATTGTATTTTTAGTGGAGACAAGGTTTCACCATATTGGTCAGTCTGGTCTCGAACTCCTGACCTTGTGATCTGCCCGCCTTGGCCTCCCAAAGTGCTGGGATAATAGACATGAGCCACCACACTTGGCCGCAACTGAACTTCTTGAATGAGACAACTCCCTTTTCTCAATTCTTACTCACTTTTCAGTTTTCATAGAACATTTACTTCTATTATCTTATTTTACAAACACTGCCCTCACCAAGATCCAGACTCAGACTTTCACATTCCATGATTTGTTTTCTGCATGTAGTGCTGTTGCCTACCCTCTACTTCCTTCGGCCTCTAGAACTTCCTTCACTTGTGGGTATATATGTATGTATGATTGTTTTACTTCTCTGTCCTTTCACAATCTTCTTTGCCATATCCCTGCCCTCCTCTTCCTTTTCTTAATCATTAGGGTTCATAGGGTCTTCATTTAAATTCTCTAAGTATACTTTCTAAGTCTTCTCAACTATTATACTTCAGTAGCTTTAAGTACTTCCTATCTTTGGATGCTTCTAAAATTCTGTCACTGGCTGGGCACACTGGCTCACACCTATAATCCCAGCACTTTGGGAGGTCGAGGCAGGTGGATCACTAGGTCAGGAGTTCGAGACCAGCCTGGCCAACATAGTGAAACACCTATCTCTACTAAAAATACAAAAACTAGCCGGGCATGGTGGCGGGTGCTTGTAGTCCCAGCTACTCAGGAGGCTGAGGCAGGAGTATCACTTGAACCTGGGAGGTGGAGGTTGTAGTGAGCCAAGATGGTGCCACTGCACTACAGCCTGGGCAACAAAGTGAGACTCTGTCTCAAAAAATAAAAATAAAATAAAATTCTGACCCTATCCCAGACTTCTTTACTGAGAGCCAGACCAGTATTTATGACCACTTATACATCTCCATCTGGAATACCAAAAAAAAAAAATCTAACATTAACAAATTTCAAATTAATCACATTTCCTACCCCTTTGCCCAGCCCAATTGTTAATGGAATCACAACGCCAGTCACCAAGATCAGAAATAACTGGAACTTTTCCCATTTTTCTTTCCCTCATTTATTTATTTTTTTTCTGCTGAATGTCTTAAATATGTTTCTTCTTTATTCCTCCATTGTTGCCCCTTTGTAGGCCCCTATTCTGTCATCACACTAGTGCTGTTTGATAGAAGTATACTGTAAGCCACTAAATAACTAAAATTTTTAGTGGCACCCTAAAATAATAAAAAAATGAAGTAAATTGAATGATATATTTTGTTTTTAATCTAATATATCTAATATATTAGTTCAACATGTAGTATTTTAAAATTATTATTGAGAGATTTTTACATGCTTTTAAAAAATTATACTAGGTCTTTGAAATCTTGTGTCTGTTTTATATTTGCCACACATTCCAATTTAGACAAGCCACATTTCAAGCACTGGGTAGCTATATGTGGCTAGTGACTATTGTCTTGGACAATGTAGATCTAGTCTGTCTTACGAGCTTCCTTTTTTATTTCCTGGTTTTTATAGTCTCTTCTTTTTTTTTTTTTTTTTTTTTTTTTTTTTTTTTTTTTTTTTTTTTTTTTTTTTTTTTTTTTTTTTTTTTTTTTTTTTTTTTTTTTT
>PVKP010029119.1:0-29346 GCA_004027715.1 Plecturocebus donacophilus
CGCTCCTTCCCCACAGAGCTGGGCCTTCCCGGGTTCAGCTGTGCTTCTCAGTCCTCGGCGCTTCCAATTGCTGTTCTCCTTGTGGGGATGGGACCAGCCGCGCCCGACCAAAAGGGCACCACCCAGTCCCGCACACTCCGCACCGAGAAGCGCCGCACGGGCCAAAAGAGTCGCGCTGGCGACCTGCGTGGCTCCCTCGTCGGGAATCTTCCAGTCTGTGGGCATCAAATATTCGTCTGCAACTGCGGCGTCCACTCGCTCTCTGCGCCCTCACCGCGAGCCACAATCCCGAGCTGCTGCTACGCGGCCATTTTGGATCTCTCTCCATGATGAACTTTTTTTCATGTTTGTTGACCACATAAATTTCTTCTTTTGAGAAATGTCTGTTCGTATCCTTCACCCACTTTTTGATGGCATTGTTTTTTCTTGTAAATTTGTTTAAGTTCCTTGTAGATTCTGGGTATTAGCCCTTTGTCAGATAGATGGATTGCAAAACTTTTCTCCCATTCTGTAAGTTGCCTGTTCACTCTGATGATAGTTTCTTTTGCTGTGCAGCAGCACTTTAGTTTAATTAGATTTCATTTGTCAATTTGGCTTTTGTTGCCATTGCTTTTGGTGTGTTAGTCATGAAGTCTTTGCCTATGCCTGTGTCCTGAGTGGTATTGCCCAAGTTTTCTTCTAGGATTTTATGGTTTTAGGTTTTATATTTAAGTCTTTAATCCATCTTGAGTTAATTTTTGTTTAAGGTGTCGGGAAGGGGTCCAGTTTCAGTTTTCTGCACATGGCTAGCCAGTTTTCCTAACACCATTTATTAAATAGGGAATCCTTTCCCCATTGCTTGTTCTTGTCAGGTTTGTCAAAGATCAGATGGTTGTAGATGTGTGGTATTATTTCTGAGGCTGCTGTTCTGTTCCATTGGTCTATACATCTGTTTTGGTACCAGTAGCATGCTGTTTTGGTTACTGTAGCCTTGTAGTGTGGTTTGAAGTCAGGTAGTGTAATGCCTCCAGCTTTGTTCTTTTTGCTTAGGATTGTCTTGGCTATATGGGCTCTTTTTTGGTTCCGTATGAAATTTAAAGTAGTTTTTTCTAATTCTGTGAAGAAAGACAATGGTAGGTTGATGAGGATAGCATTGAATCTATAAAAATTATTTTGGACAGTATGGCCATTTTCATGATATTGATTCTTCCTATCATGAGCATGGAATGTTTCTCCATTTGTGTCTTCTTTTATTTCTTTGAGCAGTGGTTTGTAGTTCTCCTTGAAGAAGTCCTTCACATCCCTTGTAAGTTGTATTCCTAGGTATTTTATTCTCTTTGTAGCAATTGTGAATGGGAGTTCACTCATGATTTGGCTGTTTATTATTGGCGTATAGGAATGCTTGTGATTTTTCACATTGATGTTGTATCCTGAGACTTTGCTGAAGTTACTTATCACCTTAAGATTTTGGACCAAGATGATAGGGTTTTCTAAATATGCAATCATGTCATCTGCAAACAAACAATTTGACTTCTTCTCTTCCTATTTGAATACCCTTTATTTCTTTTTCCTTCCTGATTGCTCTGGCCAGAACTTCCAATACTATCTTGAATAGGAGTGGTGAGAGAGGGCATCCTTGTCTTGTGCCAGTTTTAAAAGGGAATGCTTCCAGCTTTTGCGCATTTAGTATGATACTGGCTGTGGGTTTGTCATAAATAGCTCTTACTATTTTGAGATACATTCCCTCAGTACCTAGTTTATTGAGAGTTTTTAGCATGAAGTGGTGTTGAATTTTACTGAAGGCCTTTTCTTCATCTATTGATAATCATGTGGTTTTTGTCATTGGTTCTGGTTATGTGATGGATTACATTTATTGATTTGCATATATTGAACTAGGCTTGCATCTGAGGGATGAAGCTGACTTGATCGTGGTGGATTAACTTTTTGATGTGCTGCTGAATTCGGTTTGGCAGTGTTTTTTATTGAGGATTTTCACATTGATGTTCATCAGGGATATTGGCTTGAAATTTTCTTTCTCTGTTGTGTCCCTGTCAGGTTTTGGTATCAGGATAATGCTGTCTTCATAAATGAATTAGGGAGGAGTTCGTCTTTTCCTGTTGTTTGGAATAGTTTCAGAGGGAATTGTATCAGCTCCTGTCTGTACCTCCGGTAGAATTCGGCTGTGAATCCGTCTGGTCCTGAGCTTTTTTTTAGTTAGTAGGCTATTAATTACTGCCTCAATTTCATAACTTGTTTTTGATCTATTCAGGGATTTGACTTTCTGATTTAGTCTTGAAAGGGTGTATGTATCTAGAAATATTTCCGTTTCTTCTAGATTTTCTAGTTTATTTGTGTAGAGGTGTTTATGGTATCCTCTGATGGTAGTTTGTATTTCTGTGGGATCAGTGGTGATATCCCCTTTACCATTTTTTTATTGTGTCTATTTGATTTTTTTCTCTTTTCTTCTTTATTAGTCTGGCTAGTGGTCTATCTATTTTGTTAATCTTTTCAAAAAACCATCTCCTGGATTCATTGATTGTTTTGAAGGGCTTTTTATATCTCTGTCTCCTTTTCAGTTTTACTCTGATCTTAGTTATTTCTTGTTTTCTGCTGGCGTTTGAATTTGTTTGCTCTTCCTTCTCTACTTTTAATTGCGATGTTATGGTGTTGATTTTAGATCTTTCCTGCTTTCTCCTGTGGGCATTTAGTGCTATAAATTTCCCTATATAAACGCTGCTTTAGCTATGTCCCAGAGATTCTGGTATGTTGTGTCTTTTTCTCATTGGTTTCAAATAACTTATTTATTTCTGTCTTATTTTGTTATTTACCCAGTAGTCATTCAGGAGCAGGAGCAGGTTGTGCAGTTTCCATGTAGTTGTGTGGTTTTGAGTGACTTTCTTAATCCTGGGTTCTAATTTGATTACACTGTGGTCTGCGAGACTTAGGATTTCCATTCATTTGCATTTGCTGAGGAATGTTTTACTTCCAGTTATGTGGTCAATTTTAGTGCGATGTGGTGCTGAGAAGAATGTGTATTCTGTTGATTTGGGGTGGAGAGTTCTGTAGATGTCTATTCAGTCTGTTTGGTCCAGAGCTGAGTTCAAGTCCTGAATATCTTTGTTAATTTTCTGTCTCATTGGTTTGTCTAACACTGACAGTGGGGTGTTAAAGTCTCCCACTATTATTGTGTGAGAGTCTAAGTGTCTTTGTGGGTCTCTAAGAACTTGCTTTATGAATCTAGGTGCTTTTGTATTGGGAGCATATATATTTAGGATAGTTAGCTCTTCTTGTTATATTGATTCCTTTACCATATGTAGTGCCCTTCTTTCTATTTTTAATTTTTTGAGGAACTTTCAGTTTTCTAATAATGGCTCTACTGATTTCCATTCCCACCAACAGTATACAAGAGTGTCCTTCACATCCTGTCCGTTGTTTTTGTTCCTTTTTTTCATCTTAGCCATTGTGTGAGGTGCTATCTCATTACAGTTTTAATTTGCATTCCTTTGAGTTTAGTGACATTGAGCATTTTTCCCATATACCTCTTGGCCATTTGTATGTCTTCCTTTGAGAAATGCCTCTTCAGGTCCTTTGCCCATTTTTAAATTAGGTTGTTTTCTTGCTGATGAGTTGTTTGCATTTTTTATATGTATTTTGGATATAAACCAATTGTCAGATGTATGGTTTGCAAATACTGTCTCCGGTTTCAGAGGTTGTGTTTTCACTCTGCTGATTGTTTCCTTGGCTGTGCAGAACCTGGTTAGTTTGATGTAATCCCATTTGTCTATTTTTGCTTTTTATTCCCTGTGCTTTTAAAATCATATCCAGAAAAATCATTGCCCAAACTGATGTCATGGAGCTTTTTCTGTGTGTTTTCTTTTAGTGGTTTTACAGTTGCAAGTCTTAATAAGTCTTTAAACCATTTTTAGTTGATTTTTATATATGTTATAAGGGTCTGATTTTATTTTTTTACATGTGGATATCTAGTTCAAATACCATTTGTTGAAGAGACTGTCCTTCCCCTACTGTGTATTCTTGGCAGTTTTGTGTTTTAACTATGTTATATCCTATTTCTTACTTTATTCATTTATCATGGAATCACTTAACTTTTTCGGGTTATTAATTTGTAATAATTTGCCCTTTTGCTTCCACTGAGATTTTTTTTTTTTTTTTTAAACAGTAATTGTCTGGATAAGTTAGTAAATAAATACTCTTATAGAGGAAGAGACTCGGGCTAGATGGCAGTTGAAGAGAGGAAGATAGATTAAGAAACTTTGAGGGAATAAATTATTTTTTCTTTAAGCACTACTTAGATTCAGAAGCATCCTACATGTTTGAGAAATTTCTTTTATTTAGACCAGACCATTTGAAGCTAACATGACTAATTTGATATATTGTCTGAAATGGTAAGAGCTTTAAGTAAGTATTTCCATGCTTTATATTTGAAATATGTGGTTGGTACTATTTTATTACAGATACTGGGTTTAACATATTAAAAGTAATAATGGAGTGAGATTACCTTCAAACCTGTATAGAAAGCAGTAAAACCTTAAACTGACTCTATTCGTACTAATAATAATATCAGTAATTAGTTTCTTAGGGTTAACACCTGTGAGAATCATCTATAATGCTTTCTGATTCTCACAGTAACTATAATATTATATATCCCTATTTTACAGAAGAAGATAGTCAAGAAGATTAAGTTCTTTACCATGTCAGGAAAAGAGACCTCAAACCCAAGTTTGAGAATTAGAGCTTTTTCTGTTATATGTTACTGACTCATTAAAGTTTAAATGTCTTTGACATTTCTTAAGAATTGCCCTTAGTAGATCATTCTCATCTCACCTTTTAGGTATACCGATTTCCTCTATAATATTTAGAAATACGTACATTTTGTTTTGTTTTAATTATAAAATACCCAAGATGGCCATAGAGAAGGCAAAATGATCATTTTTTTAAATTTTTTGTCTCTGCGTTCCATTTTGAGTCTGCTAATTTCATTTTCTTCTCTGTGATGTCAGAAAAATTTGTAGGTAAATGATTGCAGGTATATGCTGCAGCTCATGGGATTTCTTCATGCACATGAGACTGGCTATCCTTATTTGCAAACAACAAGTGTAATGTGTGCTTTATTTCTTGAAGATTCCGTAAAAAACAAGATGTTGAGAATCTTTGCATGATATTCTACAAATGCAATTATTTAAATTAAAAAAAAAACTAAAAAACAATCTATAATGATGTTTGTTACTTCTAAACCCTGAACCTAATAATGTTTAAACTTTAGTGTTTTTAGTATAATAGGAATATTTTAGCTTAAGGCATTATTCTTCCCAAGTCATCTAAAAAATCTTCATTATATTTTAGTCTTTAAGGTCCCTTGTGTTAGGATCTTTTTGCCTCCTTGTAAAAGTTAAGTGGCCAGCCACAGTGGCTGACACCTGTAATCCCAGCACTTTGTGAGGCTGAGGCAGGAGGGTCTCTTGAGCCCAGGAGTTTCAGACCAGCCTGGGCAACATTGTGAGACTCCTCACTCCCAAAAAAAAAAAAATTTTTTTTTTAAATTAACTGCCTGTAGGCTGGCGTCTTGGGAAGCTGAGGCAGGAGGGTCACTTGAGCCCAGGAGTTTGAGACTGCAACCTGGGCAACAGAACAAGACCCCATCTCTTAAAAATATATAAGTAAATAAAGTTAACGATGCTGTGTGGTTTATATATTCAGAAAGAGATTGAAGTAATAAAAGGGTTTTTGGCCAGGGGCTGGCTCACACCTATAATCCCAACACCTTGAATGGCCAAGGTGGACAGATCACTTGAGGTCAGGAGGTCGAGACCAGCCTGGCCAACATGGTGAAACCCTGTCTTTACTAAAAATACACAAAAGTTTGTGTTTTAAACCATAAACACTAATCATAGACTCTCTAATAAATTTGTTGTAAATTGTCACTAAAAAGGCAGTACTTGAATATTTCCCTAAAAGAGGAAGTAAATGAATGTAGCTCTTTATATGCTACTTAGGTCTTTATAATGTGGTGTAACCTAAAGAAATAAATGATAGTTTTGCCCATGCCGTTGGGGCCACAAAGTTGATGTAACATCCAGCTGTGTGTCCCTCAAACTCATGCTAAGCTAGCATACCTTGCCTTCATCAGTTTCAACAATCTGAGAATATTTGGCCCTTTATTAATATGTATCTGCCAAGGAGTTTCTAAAAGGTCAGATTTGTTTTGGGCCAGACCTCCAATGCCTACTCTGTTCTGAATCACACTGTGAAGAGGAAAAGATCTTTAGTATGAAAACACACTTGGTCCGCTGTTACTCCATAATCCTTCAATTACCGTTCAGAACATTGGTCAGGTAGATTTTGTCGTGCATCTTAAGTTTGATGGCCTCCTTAACAATAATTAGTTGGGAACAGTCAAAAAGCATTGTGTAACACTTCGGTGTTTATCTTCATTATATTTAAAGCCTTGTGTGAGAGATTTACACCCCAGTTTAAAAAGAAATAAATACAGATTTTTTTTTCTTTTTTTTTTAACTTCCTGAAAGAAAACAAAAAGACTTCTGAAGAAGTGTGACTGTCTGGGCCCATCTGTGTATAGTCTTGGTGAGTCTGGGCAATCAGTCTTCCTGGGCCTTTCTCCCTTGCAATTTTGAGGTTGAAGATCCTGCTTTTTGTGGCTATTTGAGTGTGCCAGAGAAAATTCAAGGTCAAGGAGAAGAACCTTCCAGCAGATGTAGAGATGGAATGCTGGAAGTTAATAAAAACTGCATCCCCTGTAGAGGCTCAGCAAAGGGCTGTCAAAAGTCAGAGTGGAGGATAGAACACAGACCAGTACCTTGACTAAGGTATTTCCTGGTTTTTCAGGAGTTGATGTGACCTCAGATCATGCTCTTCTCTTTAGAGTTCACTGTAGTTGTTAACCCATTTATGCCAGAGGTTACAAATTTTTTGTGTGAAAAATCAGGTCTTGGTGATAACCTTGAGCAGTAGGCAATACATACTTCCCACAAGTTTAGCGTTCCAGTAATGGAACTAAGAGATGAGAGGATTGCTCTGTTACATAGTACACAGAAACACAAGAACTGAGTTGTGGCAACATGGCAGTAAGTAGTTTTATGAGAAGAAATGGCAAGAGTCAGATTGCCTGGCAGTACAGAAAGAATAGCACAATAGAGGAAGCAGCTGGTGATCTTGTACTCAGGAGACAAGTGAAGAGGAACACTAGAGATTCATTTCTATGGTGACAGGGTGGTCCCATTTCAGTGTCCTTATTCTGAAAGTAATTTTGGCACTTTTGTTGGAAAGCAGTGGGCTGTTAAACTTAGAAACAGTTTAGGAGATGAGACCCATAATGTGAAATGAAATTGTCTAAAGACCATTTTAGGAATAGTTCTGTTCTTTATTTCAAATCCTATTTTGATGGTGATTTCAAAATTTCCTTCATTTTCAAGGTTTCAAGTGAAATTTATTGGTGTAAAATCTGTAGGTCTCGAAAAAACAGTGCAGCATTTTCTTACCTTAGGTTTTTACATATAAAATAATCTGGAGTTATTTCTGGTTTTGTTTTGTTTTTTGAGACAATATCTTGCTCTTTTGCCAGGCTAGAGTACAGTGGTATAGTCATAGCTCACTGCAGCCTCGAGCTCCTGGGTTCAGGCAGTCCTCCCACCTCAGCCTCCAAAATAGCTGGAACTATAGGTGCACACTGCTACACCCAGCTACTTTTTTTTTTTTTTTTTTTTTTTTGAGAGAAAAGGAGAAAGAAAGAAACAGCAAAAGAAAGAAAAAAAAAGAATGAAAGAGAGAAAGAAAGAGGAAGAGAAAGAGGGAGAGAGAATGGGATTCTTGTTTTATTGCCCAGGCTAGAATACAGTGTAAAAATGGGTATTAAAAACCTCTTTTATGCCAATAATTGTGTTTAACAATGGAGACAGGAAGGAATAGGGGATGAAAATAACAAATAAGCAGCCAACCAATATTCTATTTAAACCTGTGAAATGCTATGCAATTGCTGGGGAGTGATTTACTTCCAATTATGTGGTCACTTATAGTGAGAGACTTTAACACTACAATGTCAATATTACATAGATCAATGAGATAGAAAATCAACAAGGATATCCAGGACTTGAACTCAGACCTGGAACAACTAGACTTAACAAATATTTACAGAACTCTCCTCCCACAAATCCACAAAACATACATTTTTCTCAGTATCACATTATACCTATTTTAAAAGTGACTACTTTTTGTATTTTTGGTGGAGACAAGGTCTCACTATGTTGCCCAGCTGGTCTCACATTCCTGGCTCAGATGATCCTTCTAACTTGACCTCACTTGGTGCTGGGATTACAGGTGTGAGCTATGGACTGTTGTTGTTGTTGTTGCTGGGATTACAGGTATGAGCTATGGACTGGTTGCTGTTGTTGTTGTTGTTGCTATTTTTGAGATGGAATTTTGCTCTTGTTGCCCAGGCAACAAGCAATTTCAGCTCAGTGCAACCTCCGCCTCCCGGGTTCAAGTGATTCTCCTGCTTCAGCCTCCTGAGTAGCTGGGATTACAGGTGCGCGCCACTATGCCTGGCTAATTTTTGTATCTTTAGTAGAGACTCAGTTTCACCATGTTGGCTGGCCTGGTCTTGAACTCCTGGCCTCAAATAATCTGCCTGCCTTGGCCTCCCAAAGTGCTGGGATTGCAGGCATGAGCCACCATGCCCGGCTGGAGTTTGGTTTTTAACCTCAATATTATACTAGTAAGTTCAGTGACTAATTGATAGGGTTATATCCCACCTACTCCCAAGTAACGGTCAGTGAGGAAGTTTGGGAAATCATTCTACATAATAATAAGCAAACTGCATAATCTAATTAACCAGAAATGGCCTGAATTGAAAGTGTTACTACTCTTTGTAATTCCTTTTCATTCATTATAATTCTTAACTTGCATTGTGGTTTTTGCTTTTAGTACTGTTTCATTTTACCTTTAGGATACTTATATGCTTGAGAAAGAAACTTTGAAATCAGTTTTGGGTAAGTAGTTAGGCAGGAAGTAGGGTTTTTTTGAAGAGTCAGCTGAAAACTGTTGCCATATTTGGAATTTAAAATTTTAATTTTAAAATATTATAATTAAGAAATTATCACTGTATATATTTATAGTATGCAATGTGATGTTATGATACATGTATACAATGCAGAATGATTAAAACAAGCTGTTTAACATAGCTGTGACCTCAAGTACGGTTTTTATGGTCAGAAGTTTGAAATTTACTATCAGCAATTTTGAAATATACAATACATTATTAGTAACTATATTTACCATTCTATGAAGATAGATCTTAACAAATATATTCTTCCTGTTTAACTGAAACTTTATACCCTAATCTTAAAAATTTAATATGTTTATTTGGTTCACAATTTAGAAAGTATAAAAGGATAATCGGTGAAAATCTCTTTACATGAATTTCCATTCCCACATTTTGTACATTATTCTGTTGATCATGAAGAATAAGTTTCCTAGAAATGGAATTGTCAGTTTACAGAGGTCGTGCATTTGTGATTTGGTAGACACTGCTACCAGAATAGAAGATAATAAGTTGCCCTGTACCCTGTATAAAACCACATATTATCATAAACACTTTCATCTTTACGAGCCTAATGGTTTGTTTTGTTTAACAAATGCTCAATTAGCATTTCTCTGAGGAGTGTCATGTTAGTATCTCCTTAAGAGCTATTTGTTTCTTTTTATATGAACTGATTGTTAATTCCTTTACCCCCTATTTACCATTCTTTTGTTCTTCCTTTGGAAGTTCCAAGCCTCCTCCTGTTACCTCTTTTCTCTTTGGAGAACTTCCTTTAACCAATTTTTATTTATTTATTTATTTTTTTAAGGTTAGGTCTACTGGTGACAAGTTACTCTAGTTTTCTGTAAATGTCTTTATTTCAGCAGGGTATAGGGAATGGTTTCAGGATGAGACTTTTCCACCTCAAATCATCAGGAGTTTCATAAGAATTGCTCAGCCTAGATCCCTTACATGTACAGTTTCCAAGACGGTTTGTGCTCCTTTGAGAATCTAATCCTGCCACTGATCTGACAGGTGGAGCTCTGGCAGTAATACTCACTTGCCTGCCATTCACCTCCTGCTGTGTGACCTGGTTCCTAGCAGGCCACAGATCAGTACCAAGGACCATGCCCCTTCATCTCCATGTTCTGTTATTATGTTGACTATGTGTGTTGATATACTATTCATTTAAATAATACTTGTTGACTTTGAGAAGGATACAGTTTCAACAATATTCTCAATATGCCTTAATTATATTTTAAAATTTAGGTTAACACACATTTCAAAACTCAAGCCACAGTCTTAGCAGAATCAATATTGATATTGTCATGTCTCCAATTTTTTGCCCTTTTACCCTTCTGTCCTTTAACTGCTATGTCTTTCTCAGTTGTTTTCTCTCCTTTTCTTTCTTTTTTTTTTTTTTGAGCAGACTTACAGGAAAAGAAATGTAAATTAAATTTGCCAAATATCAAAAGAAAGGAACTTTTCTTTTTTTGAAATAGAGTCTCACTCTGTCTCCCAGGTTGGAGTGCAGTGACATGATCTCAGCTCACTTCAACCTCTGCCTCCCGGGTTCAAGAGATTCTCTGCCTCAGAGTAGCTGGGATTACAGGTGCCCTCTACCACACCCAGCTAATTTTTGTATTTTTAGTAGATATGGGGGTTCACTACGTTGACCAGACTGGTCTCGAACTCCTGACTTCAGTTGTTCTGCCCGTTTGGGCCTCCTAAAGTGCTGGGATTATAGGTATGAGCCTCCATGCCTGGCCGAACTTTTTAATCTTAGAGCTTTTTTTTTTTAAAATTGAGACAGAGTCTCACTCTTTCCCCGGCTAGAGTGCAGTGGCACGATCTCGGTTCACTGTAGCCTCTGCCTCCCAGGTTCAGGCGATTCTTGTGCCTCAGCCTTCCAAGTAGCTGAAACTACTGGCACCCATCACCACGCCCAGCTAATTTTTGTATCTTTGTAGAGATGGGGTTTCACCATGTTGGCCAAGCTAGTCTCAAACTGCTGACCTCAAGTGATCCACCCACCTCAGTGTCCCAAATTGCTGGGATTACAAGGATGAGCCACTGTGCCTAGCCTATTTTCCTTATATAGTTAATGCTGTCTGATTCTCAGGCAGATTATATTCCTATAAAAATAGTTATAAATCTCTTTCTGGCCTTCCACTTTATGTATTTATTTACTTCGAGGAGGAGTCTCGCTTTGTTTCTCAGGCTAGATTGCAGTGGTGCGATGTTGGCTTACTGCAATCTCCACATTTGGGGTTCAAGTGATTCTTGTACCTCAGCCTCCGGAGTAGCTGGGATCACTGGTTTGAGCCACCACAACTGGCTGATGTTTGTATTTTTAGTAGAGACGGTTTCACCATATTGGCCAGGCCGTTCTCAAACTCCTGACCTCAAGCGATCCACTTGCCTTGGCCTCCCATAGTGGTAGGATTACAGGCATGAGGCATTGCACCGGACTTTCCATATTATTATTTTATCTTCCTTCACTAAAAGGTTTTATTCAAAAGCAATGTGTAAATTAAATAATTGTTAATGAAATGTATTTAATACACTTGGTGAGTGGGCTTGCTTTGTCTGGTGTGGTTTTTTGTTGTTTTGGAGACAAGAATCTCACTCTGTTGCCCAGACTAGAATACAGTGGTGCCATCATGGCTCACTGCAACCTCGACCCCTTGCGCTCAAGTACTTCTCCCTCCTTAGCCTCCAAAACTGCTGAGATTATAGGTGTGAGACACCATGTCCCCGGTGACCTTCTGGGCTCAAGTGATTCTTCCTCCTCAGCCTCCCAAAGTGCTGAGATTACAGGTGTGAGAAGCCGTGCTCCTGGTCAGTGGGCTTGTTTTTTTTTTTTTAAGTTCAAACATTAAATGGGCTTGCTTTTAAAGTACATCAGCTATGATATATTTCTCATAAGAAAGAATCTCAATGCAAAATAAATAGAAATCAGAGCTGGTGATTAAAGCTTTGTTAATTGTGGGGTAAAGAGTTACTATATTTTAACAAGTATATTTTATGTTTAGTGTGGTATTTTTATTTTGCTTGTACAATTTTATGTTTTTATTTCATTATGAATTTGTTTTCTTTGTTAGATTTTTAAAAAATTTGATCCCCACCCCCCCAGTCTCCCTCAGGTTTTTAGGTTTTAGGTCAGTGTATTTAAGATTTTTCAGATTATATGTGTTTGCATACCCACTCTGTCTCACCAGCAGCATTGGTATTGGATTCAGGTTAACAGTTAGGTTCAAAATAAGTTCCACCAGGTACTAACTTTACCTGCCCTTAAGAAAGGATATAGGACAAGAAATGGCTTGCTGGTACATCAACAGCATAAAGGAGCTCTCATGATTTCCAGGCACAGCTTGTGTACATCGTAGACATCTCACACATGATAATGTACATGTTTCTTAGAAATACAACTGGGTAAGGAAGGATTACCTTAGTTCAGTGAAGCCATTACATCTACTGTCTCATTAGCTTTTTTTTTTTGAGACAGGGTCTTGCTCTGTTGCCCAGTCTGGAGTACTGTGGTACAGTCTCAGCTAACTGCAGCCTCTGCCTCTTGGGTTCAAGTGATTCTCCTACTTCAGCCTCCTGAGTAGCTAGGACTACAGGCATGCACTAACATGCCTGGCTAATTTTTGTAATTTTAGTAGAGACATGGTTTCACCATGTCACTTCAGCCAGATTTTCGTGTATCTTTTGTTTAGATATTCCTATAAATTGTCAGTTACAAATTGCAAGGATGATTCAGGCACAGCAGCACACATGCCTGTAGTTCTAGTTATTCAGGAGGCTGAGGCAAGGAGGCTGAGGCCAGCCTGTGCAACATAGCAAGACCCCATCTTCAAAAATATATAAGTAAATAAACAAGGCTAGGCATGGTAACTCACACCTGTAATCCCAACACTTGCGGAGGTTGAGGCAGGAGGATCCCTTGAGCCAAGGAGTTCGAGAACAGCCTAGGCAACATAGGGAGACCTTGTCTCTACCGAAATAAAAATAAAATTAGCAGGGCATGGTGGCATACACTTGTGTTCCCAGTTACTCAGGAGGCTGAGAGAGAAGTAACACTTGAGCCTAGGAGGTCAAGACTGCAGTGAGCTGTGATAGGCATTTTATCCTGAGCAACAACAACAACAAAAAAGAGCAATGCCAAATATCAACTCTTAAGATGTTCCTGAGGCTAAGGTGGGGCTAAAGGAAAGGTCACAAGTCAGCTGATAACCTTTCAACTAAGGTTCTGTAACCAAACAGCCAACAGATAATCCAAAGATAAATTTTCTTTGTTTTCCTTGACTATTATGGAAAACATTAATTTATACATAAATGAATAAAATAGTATAACAAACAACTGTTCTTTACCTAGCTTCAGGAGTTTATTTATGGCCGATCTTGTTTTACCCATCACTAGCCACTTTTCCCTTTCCTATTATTTTGAAACAAATTCCAGGCATAACATTTTATCAGTAAATATTATTTCTAAAAGATGATTCTTCAGAAAGCAGTACCATAATGATACATACATACACATTCCTAAATATAAAAAATCCTGACAGTGTTCAGATTGTAATTGTTTCATTAATGTTTTTTGTTGTGTGAATCAATCCAAATAAAGTTCAAACATTCAAATTGGTCTTGTAAGTTGTTTTTTGTTTTTTCATAAATTCCCTTACCGTCTTGTTTTATGTTCCCTTGAAATGTATTTGTCAAAAAGGTACGTCATTTGTCATGTGTTTTCTGTAATTTGAACACACTGGATTTTAGTAATTGAGTACTTATTGTGTTATGTAATGTTGATGAGATGTAGTTGTGACTTGAAGAAACTCCTTTTAATGAAAGCAAGAACCACACAGGAAAAGTTGTCTCTGTATTCTGCAGCAGCCATGGGTTATAAGTGCCTCACAAGAAGTTGTAAAACAATGATATTCTAACACTATAATTTCTTCATTTATTCCTGGAGTACTTCTGATAAAGAGCTATTTCTCTTCATCTATTTCAGTAACCAGGGGTGCAGTTTGTACCAGAAAGACAAGATAAGTGCTTTATGAGTATCACTGTGAATTAATAGATTTTTCTTTTCTTTTCTCTTTTTCTTTTTGAGACAGTTTCACTCTTGTTGCTCAGTCTGGAGTGCAATGGCACAATCTTGGTTTGTCACAACCTCCGTTTCCCAGGTTGAAGTGATTTTCCTTCCTCAGCCTCCCGAGTAACTGGGATTACAGGCATGAGCCACTATGCCCAGCTGGATTTCTAATATAATCTGATGTATTTCAATTTATGTAGTTCTCATCTATGTATCAGTATTGTCCCATCTTTGGCCCAGGTTAGCCTCTTCACATCCACCATGATTTGAATGAGTATACCTTTAGAAGGGTCAAGCTCCTCCTAGTTTGTAGTATCTTCTTCTAATTCCTGTTTTATTACACCTTCTAGCTTCACTTATTTATGTTAATTGACTGATCCTTTAAACTCTTTGAGTTTTTTGACCCTTTTAAAGTTACTGCTTCCTTAAACAAAATAAAATTTCAATTTAAAATGACTTTGTAGAGTCCCCAAAACATACTACTCATCATGGGCAATTGACTTCCCTCTGTTATGAGTCTCCTCTTGGGCTAAATTTCTTTCTTTCTTTCTTTCTTTCTTTCTTTTTAAGATGGGGTTTCACCATGATGGCCAGGCTGGTCTTGAACTCCTGACCTCAGGTGATCCACCCACCTCGGCCTCCCAAAGTGCTAGGATTACAGGCGTGAGCCACCGTGCTCGGCCTAAATTTCTTAATTATTAGAAGATTCCTTGGATATTGAAATATAAGCCCATAACAATGAAGTCAATTTCTTATCTCTTCGTGTTTCTGTAAAGTAGTTTTTCTGTTATTTCCCTGCACTAGTTCTACTGCCAATCTTGATAATAAGAGGGAAAGTGGAAAACAACAAGATTAGAATGTGGAACTCTGCATTGTTATTCGGTGCTTTTTAGAAACTTTCTTATTCAGATGTTTATTAACATTAGTTTAGCATTTTAGACTCACCTATTTTTTAAAGTTCTTTGAATTCATAGATACAACTTTGACCATTGAATTCTGGAGATCTGGATTCTAATCCTAAGTCTTGACTCCTTTCTTACACAGTCCAGTTCACATAGCTGGATGATCTAAGTGATAAATACTGGACTTAGAATCTGCAGAAAATTTAAATCTCCTCCCACAAAGTTTGTTTCAAAATTGTTGATCAGAACCTTTTTGTTTTTATTAAAGTTAAGAAAGAAGAAAAGAAAAGGCATAAATCATCATCATCTTCCTCCTCCTCATCTAGTGACTCAGATAGCTCAAGCGATTCTCAGTCCTCTTCTGATTCCTCTGATTCTGAAAGTGCTTCTGAAGAGAAATCAAAGAAAAGAAAAAAGAAACATAGGAAAAATTCCCGAAAACACAAGAAAGAAAAGAAGAAGCGAAAGAAAAGCAAGAAGAGGTCTTAATTTTACTTTGCTAATGCTAGCTTTAAATTCTGATTCCCCTTTTATAAATAAGTTTGTTAGGATTTTGAGTCAATTATATGAGACTTAAAATAATGAGAAATATTGTATAGCATGGAGCATAAGACTTTTGATACTCTACAATCTTCAGATTAAATTTTGGCTACATTCATTTTCTTTTGAAACAAAACCTATCAGTTCATTTTTTGTGTGTATTCAAGGAAGTGGCTTTGCTGTTACAGATTTGTATATTTTATAGGAGGATTGTGAGAATCATGAAAATTACAGGAAACCACAAGTTATGTTTGCTATTTTCAGTAGCAGTCCCCTTTGCTCTTATGATAGCATTCAGGTAGAAAGCAGATAATGTCCGTGTATTTTACTTTATTTTCCATTTTGTTTGAAATAATCTGTGTTTGTACTAAAACTTGGCTTCATCTGCCTGTTGACTCAAATGCAATAAATTTCTTTACCCATGTTTTAGAGTATTTTAAATTTATCAGAGTGCCTTGCCCACATAGTTTCATATTTTTGATCCATTTTGTAGGAAAATATTTTTCGAGAGTGTGATAATCGAAACATTTTGTTTTGTTTTTGATTGGTTAGTTGGTTTGTCAGAGGAATAGAAGATTTTTCCCATGCGATCACATCTTTGGTAAGGACAGGGTGTTTATATTATAGCGATGCAAAGGAAAGAAATACCAACAATTGGATATTTGCGTAAGGACATAATAACCAAATGTAACTTGTTTTTTGTATTTCTATCTATTAAGTGCATCTAGTGAGAGTGAAACTGAAAATCTTGAAGCACAACCCCAGTCTACTGTCCGTCCAGAAGAGATCCCTCCTATACCTGAAAATAGATTCCTAATGAGAAAAAGTCCTCCTAAAGCTGATGAGAAAGAAAGGAAAAACAGAGAGAGAGAAAGAGAAAGAGAGTGGTATGTGAATGTGTATATTTTGTCTTATATGGTTTACCATAGAGCTTTTCTTATTTTTAAAAATGTTTTTATTTATTTTAAACAAGATTTAATTGGTGGCCTTGTCCGAAGATTGAAATCTTTTTTATAAAATGTTCTTGTTCTTCCACAGTTCTTTTTGCCAACCACATAGCTAGAAAGGTAAACTGACTTATGTTACAAGTAGATTCTGAAGTAAAGTTACACATAATAAACACTAATACAAAAAAGATATTAAGCAGCATTCCAAACCAATAACAAGATACTGTTTAACCAGTAAAACAAGATAGTATTTTGTCATGTTATTTGCATACATTAAACTTTTAAGCAAATAATAACATTGGTTTTTCAGTTTGTCTAATAGGAAAAACTGCTATTTTCCCTACTTGGTTTACAATATTGTAATAATAAAAATTGATGTCATGTTCAAATCCTGAAAAAAATTGTACTACATAAATCTACATTATTAATATCTGTAATGCTAATGGCTCTTTATCAGTCATTTTAATAACTATGTCCAAAAGTAGAAAAAGGAATGTTGAAATCTTAGTTATGATCAGAAATACACTGTCATAATACAAATAATAAAATTCTTGGCCAAGCCAACAGTGGCTCACACCTGTAATCCCAGCACTTCGGGTGGCCTAGGTGGGCAGATTGCTTGAGCTCAGGATTCCGAGGTGAGCCTGGGCAACGTGGCGAAACCCCACCTCTACTAAAAATATAAAAAATTAGCTCAGTATGATGCTGCACACCTATAGTCCCAACTACTTGGCAGGCTGCAGTGAACAGTGATCATGCCAATGAGCTCCAGCCTGGGTAACGGGAGTGAGACCCTGACCTAAAAAAAAAATTCTGAGCATTCTTTCTTGTTTTGTTTGTTTTGCTTTGTTTTGTTTTGTTTGTTTTGTTTTAAAGATGGGGTTTCACCATATTGGTCAGGCTGATCTGGAACTCCTGACCTCAGGTTATCCACCCACCTCAGCCTCCCAAAATGCTGGGATTACAGGCGTGAGCCACCACGCCCAGCTCTGAGCATTCTTTCTATACTTCAGTCTTCTCTATACAATAAAAACGTAAAAATAAGATGTATTTGAAACTTCGTAATTTTGATGAATTGGATTGAGTTAATTTTTCTGCTAGTGTTGGAAAGGAAGTTTCCAAGGAAATAAAGATTAAAGAAAAAATATTTGAACTACTTTTGAAATATCACTTACATGGATGTTGTTAATGTGCTAATTAAATATTAACTGATGTACTATTTTTGGAAAAGAAACAGCTTCCCTTTTTGGTATAGACCGTCATAGGAATGTTTGACTAATTCAGACCAGCTTGTTTCTGCTTAGTTCAGGTTACTTAGCATTTCTCTATAGTTCTGTTACCAGTAAACAGCTGTTTAAATAAGATACTTTGGGATAAGATAGTTTTAAAATTGTTCTCTAAACAGCATGTAGCCCCGTCTGAGCTCTTTTACAGTGATTTTTGTTAGCACTGTCAAATTAGTTTCATCTTAGTAATTCTAGTATATGGCACTATTTCTCAGTAAGATATGATTGGCATTTTGAGGCAGGAAAGTTCTTCATGCTGACACATTTCAAGGCCTTAGCATTTCTGACTTCTGGGTCCTACTTACCAGTAGCACTCTCTAGTCATTGCATTTTTGGTTGATAACCAGTGATTATACATTTGTGTTTTGTATCCATGGAGAATTGGTCTCAGGACCCCTTGTAGATACCAAAATATGTAGATGTTTAAGTCTCTTATAAAAAGTGACATAGTAACTGCATGTAATCTAATATTCCCCTGTATTTTAAATCATCTCTGGATTACGTATACCTAGTATGTTATAATAATCTATAAAATAAAACAGTGTAAATTCTATGTAAATAGTTGTTTTACTATATTTTGGGGTTTAAAAAAAATTTTTTTTTTCAGTTGAGTTTTTCTCCTTCAAATAATTTTGATCCCTGGTTGGTTGAATCTGCAGATGTGGAACCTCCAGATACAGGGACCAACTCTCCATAGAATTTTAAATTTTTTATTTTAGATGAGTAAAGCTGTATTCTACAGATTCATTTTTATTAAAATAACATGTCATGGGGCCAGGCATGGTGGCTCACATCTGTAATCCTAGCACTTTGAGAGGCCTTGGCGGGTGGATTGCTTGAGCTCAGAGGTTCAGGACACGCCTGGGCAACATGGTGAAATCCCAACTCTACCAAAAATACAAAAAATTAGCTAAGCTTGGTGGTGTGGACCTGTGGTTCCAGCTACTTGCAAGGCTGAATTGGGAGGATAGCTTGAGCCAGGAAGCCTGAGGTTGCACTGAATCAAGATCACACCACTACACTCCAAACTAGGTGACAAGAGTAAGACCGTGTCTCAATAATAATAATAATAATAAGTGTTTTTTAAAACGTGTTAACTTTCTCTTTGCTTCCTTCTAGTAATCCACCTAACTCCCAGCCTGCTTCATACCAGAGACGACTTTTAGTTACTAGATCTGGCAGGAAAATTAAAGGAAGAGGACCAAGGGTAGGTGATCTTTCCCCAGATATCTTCACACTATTGCATTTGTCTTCCTTAAATAATTTGAGTGTTTCTTAAATATTATTTTACTTTGCAAGTAAGTAAAATTTAGGGGAGAAGTAGGTATTGAATTACATATTCTCTTTCTTAAGCAGCTTCTGTATGTTGCTACTTCCAACAGAAAATCCATGGGATATAAATAGATTTTACATTTACATGGCATAAAATGGGATTGAGGTCTTTCATGTCACCCTTATTACTTTGCAATCACTGTATCTCTATTTTTATTAAACATAAATAAAAATTAACCTAATTCTTATATTTTATTCTTTTTCTCTTTACTAGATTGTCCTTATCAGAATTTAAATATCTTGTGCTTTCAAAACTTTATAGAAACTTGGCTACACTTTTCTCTCTTATGTCTTCATTCCTACTTATTCCTCAAGCACTTCTACTACCATTGTTCTGCTGAAAAGAGCACTTCATTCATAATTAGCTCCATGTCACAAAATCCAGTGAATCCTTTTCAGTCTTCATCTTAACTTAATCTTGCTCCTTGTAATGCTTTTTCCACATTTCTTTTTTTTTGAGACTGAGTCTTACTCTGTTGCCCAGGCTGGAGTGCAATGGCACAGTCTTGGCTAACTGCAACCTCTGCCTCCCAGGTTCAAGTGATCCTCCTGCCTCAGCCTCCCTAGTAGCTGGGATTACAGGTATGCCCCACCATGCCTAGTTAATTTTTGTAGTTTTAGTAGATGCGGGCTTTTGCCAGGCTGGTCTAGAACTCCTGACCTCAGGTGATCCACCTGCCTTGGCCTCCCATAGTGTTGGGATTACAGGCGTGAGCCACCGTGCTCGGCCTCCACATTTCCTTCATCACATTTTCTTCCTATCTCTAGCCAGTCTCTCGTAAATTTCTAATGCTAGTTCATACTCCTTAAACTGACCTTATTTTGAGACAGGGTCTCACTTTCACCCAGGCTGGAGTACAGTGGTACAATCAAGGATCACTGCAGCCTCAACCTTCCAGTCTCAAGCAATCCTCCCACCTCAGCCTCCCAAATAGCTGGGACTACAGATGTGCACCATCACATCTGGCTAATTTTTGTATTATTTTTGTAGAAATAGGGTTTCGCCATGTTGCCCAGAATGGTCTCGAACTCCTGAGCTCAAGCAGTCTGCCCACCTGGGCATTCCAAAGTGCTAGAATTACAGGCATGAGCCACCATGTCCAGCCATTTACCTAAACTTTAAATACTGTAGTACATCAAGGTTCCCATTCAACTCTTCTCACATTGCATATACTCCTTGAGCAATCTAATGACTCCCATGACTGGTAACTATCAAATTTTTATCTGCACTTTTCAGCTGCAAAGACTTGCTTGACTAATGAATACCTCAAACTTAGCTTTTACAAAGCTGAGCACAAGCTCTTCATCTTCAAATCTGATCCTTCTTTAGTGTACTGATTTTAGTGCCTGGCACCACCACCTGTGCAGTTCCTTCTCAAGAGTAATCTGATTCTCCCCTTTGGGTTTATACCTTAACTATGGTAAGATACATGGATATATCTTATCCATCACCAAATACTGTCCATTCTGCCTCCTGAATACTTGGAAATTCATCTTTTTCTCTCAAACTTTACCCCTGCCATGTTAATTCAACTCCATCATATTGTCTGAACTGTAAATTTTGATGGTTTTCAATTTTTTTTTAACTTTAGTACCTTTTTCATGTTAAAAATTATTGAGGACCCAAAAGAACTTTTGTTGGTGTGGGTTATATCTATCAATATTTACCCTTTTAGGAATTAGTACTAAGAAATATTTAAAACATAATATATAAGCACATATTTCATTAGCTGTGAAAGTAATGATATCAAAACATGTATCAAAATACTGAATACACTATTGTGTAATAATGAAAGAATGAAAATGGAAAAGGCAAATACTGTGATATTATGAAGATGGTTTTGACCCTGGAGTCTTCGGATCCTAGATCCCGCTTTGAGATTCACTGTCTAATCCTTTTTTAAAAATAGTAGCCAGTGTCGCCATTTAAAAATAAAAGTCTGATTTTTGTGCAGCTCATTTACCATTGATCTTAGGATGAACCCAGACTTACTACCATGCCCTATGACACTTCATAAAACCTAGTCCTTGCTTACCTCATCAATATTATCTAGTACTACTTTCCCTTGCAGTTTTTAGCTTTGGCCATATTTGTTGGTCTGTCTTACCATCATTTTTGAAGCATGCTATGTTTGTTCTTATCTCAGAACCTTCCTGTCTCAGCATCTTTTTCCTTTTCCTTTTATATCCATTCTATTGTAGCTGCATATATGTTTAACATATGTAATTATATATTGATTCACATGCTCTCCAAGTCCTGTAGAATATAAGTTCCAGGAAAGCACACTCATATATCTTGGCACACTAATGGTCTCAGTATGTGGTAGAGTGTTTGATCATCCTAAGGGTTGAATAAGTGAACATGTACATATTTACTCTGCTTCCCCACAATGTGGGAAATACTTGCTTTGACACATTAAGTATATATAACAGATTGGAACCTGGCAACTTCTAAGTTGCTCTAGCATTGGATAGGACTTTTCCATGGAGAAGATGTGTATGGCTGGTGGCTAGAGTTTTTGTGATTAACGTTTCTTAACTGGGAATATGCAGCATGACTGCTTAAGTTTCTCTATCTCATTGATTTCCTACATGAAAATTGGGAAATTTTAGTAATTTTCAGGGCATAGAAATACCAGATGTTTTATTTTAACCTAGAAACATACACTTTTTAGCTACTGTTATAATGCTTTTTATATGTTTTTTTATTTTGTACCTCTTTTTACCCCATGACCCTCGCCCCAGTACTTCGCTCCCTCCTCTTAAGTCCCTCTATACCTTTATACCTTAATTTTCCCCCTTTTAATTTTCTTTAGCGTTATCGAACTCCTTCCAGATCCAGATCAAGGGATCGTTTCAGACGTAGTGAGACTCCTCCACATTGGAGGCAAGAGATGCAGAGAGCTCAAAGAATGAGGGTGTCAAGTGGTGAAAGATGGATCAAAGGGGATAAGTAAGATTTAACTATTATTATTCAAATGTAATAAGTATTTGTTTTTACTGTTATACATAAAGTTATTTTATTGTCATTTTAATTATTGTTGAATACCTTAAGAAAAGTTGAATATCATTTTAGCTAATAATATCTACCATTCTTTTCCTAATAACATTTCCCCAATTCTTTATTTTTTCTTATTTTTTAGGAGTGAGTTGAATGAAATAAAAGAAAATCAGAGAAGTCCAGTTAGAGTAAAAGAGAGAAAAATAACTGATCACAGGAATGTATCTGAGAGTCCAAACAGAAAAAATGAAAAGAAAGTTAAAGACCATAAATCTAACAGCAAAGAGAGAGACATCAGAAGAAATTCAGAAAAAGATGATAAATATAAGAACAAAGTGAAGAAAAGGGCCAAATCTAAAAGTAGGAGTAAGAGCAAAGAGAAATCAAAGAGTAAAGAAAGAGATTCAAAACATAATAGACATGAAGAAAAGAGGATGAGATCAAGGAGCAAAGGAAGGGATCATGAGAATGCTAAAGAAAAAGAAAAGCAGTGTGATTCTAAAGGAAAAGATCAGGAAAGGAGCAGAAGTAAAGAGAAATCTAAACAGTTAGAATCAAAGAGTAACGAGCATGATCATAGTAAAAGTAAGGAAAAGGATAGACGTGCACAGTCCAGGAGTAGAGAATGTGATATAACTAAAGGTAAGCACAGTTATAATAACAGAACAAGAGAACGAAGCAGAAGTAGGGACAGAAGCAGAAGAGTGCGATCAAGAAGCCATGACAGAGATCGCAGCAGAAGTAAGGAGTACCATAGGTACAGAGAACAGGAATACAGGAGAAGAGGACGGTCACGAAGCCGAGAGAGAAGAACAACACCAGGAAGATCAAGAAGTAAAGATAGGAGGAGAAGGAGGAGAGACTCTCGGAGCTCAGAGAGAGAAGAAAGTCAAAGCAGAAACAAAGAAAAATACAGAAACCAAGAAAGTAAGAGTTCATACAGAAAAGAAAATTCTGAGAGTGAAAAAAGGATGTACTCTAGAAGTCGTGATCATAATAGCTCAAATAATAGCAGGGAAAAAAAGGCTGATAGAGATCAAAGTCCCTTCTCAAAAATAAAACAAAGCAGTCAGGACGTTGAAGTAAAGTCCTCCACACTGAAAATTAAGGAGGATGAGAAGATCAGATCCTCAGTGGAAAATGAAAACCAAAAATCAAAGGGTCAAGAAAATGACCATGTACATGAAAAAAATAAAAAATTTGATCGTGAATCAAGCCCTGGAACAGATGAAGACAAAAGTGGATGAGTGAGTTATATAAACTTAATTTCCATTCTATTTTGAATTTTAAGTTTAAGAGACTTGCTAATGAATCTCCTTTATATTGTTTTCCTTTTCATTGTTTTTGGGTTATTTTATGTTTGTCCTTTTTTTTTTAATGTGCATTTCATTGAGTTGATCTTTTGATAATCTGTAATCTGGATAATTTGTACTGCTAAAGTTTTAATAAACTTGAAATGAGAAAAACACATTGGTGTAGTACTGTGTGCTGTGTTTAACTATTTTATGTATGCATTACTGTGTTGCAACAATCAGCCAATAGCATTCTAATTTGTTTAGTCAGCCGTTTGGAATGGTTGCAATGCATTGTTATGAAAGCTTGTGTTTCTCATGATTATAGTAACTTTAGAAGCCAATAGAAGACATCTTGTATAGATTTTCTGATTGTGTTAATAATAGAGATTTGCAGCAGTTTCTTTTAATTACACAGAAGCAGAGTCCTAATAACCTGAGATCTTAAGTCATCACTTGATTTTATAGTAATTTGTGCTTTAAAATAGATGTTTATTTATATTGCACTCATACTCTATTCTTTATAATTCCCAGCCATAGCTTGTTTCCTATTAATACTTTTCCTGTCTAGTTGTGTTTTACTTAACTGCCTATAAAAATCATAAAAGTAATTTTTTCAGTTGATGTACTGATTGAGCTTGAGTTGCTGTTATACAGCATTTGACAGGAACTATACCGTGGAAAATCAGATTGTGATTCTCAATTCTGTGTTGCTTTTGGTTTGAAGAGTTTTGGGAACATTTTTATTATTATTACCCTTCTCTAAAATTAAAAAAAAAAAAGAACTTTTCTCATTAAAACATACCACTTGTGCAGGTCTTTAAGCTATACAGATTCTAAAATTGTTAGTATTGAAACATTACTATTGAAACATTAACTTCTAAGATATCTCTTTTTTGACCTCCTATTATAAAGTGTTAACTCTGCATGGATTTTTTTGTTGTTGTTGTTTTAATTGAACTGACTTCTCTAACTCATAGCTGTGAGTTCCAAATGGCAAGAAAATGCATCTTTTCTGTATATGTATCACGATAGGCTATAGCATGTTTATGACTCTGGTTTCTTTCTATTCAGGTGGTTTTATACCATTACTGTTAATGTTATTTTAACTTGGCATGTATAACATTGCCACATAGAGTAGAGTAGAAAGTTGCAAATTTTGATAGCTTACAGAGTTAAACAGTAAACATATCCAAAGTCCATTTAGAGTTTTGGGTGTTGTATTTTGCTATTTTTGTGATGTGTGGCCTTTTATTCTGTAATCTCTCTTCTAAATAAAACATTGAACATCCAGCAAACATAAAACCTGCCTCATTTGAAAAGAAATTTCAAAATTCCAATTAATAGTATTATTTAGAGAGTTTTGTACTTTAATATTTGTGAGTGTAGTGTCAACTCTGTTACCAAGGTAGCTTCTTGGTAAATCTGGTAGCTACTTAATGCTATTTGTACTGAATAAAGCAATGCTTAACATGATACTTCCCATTATTGATTAATACAATATTGATATATATGGCATTGTGGTAGCTGTTGCAGAATCAATAGTGTAATGCCATAAGATTGCTTGGAAAATTGTGATAGAGATACCCACAATAAATTCTTTCCATTTTTTTTTTTCTGAGGATAAAAGTAGTAGATATTTAATATTATCCAGGGTGATTGATTCCTTAGAGACTGACCACAAACCCACATTAGGGGTATTTGAGTTTGAGTGCCCAAACTACATAATGTTATGTGTTTTAAGCAAGTTATTATTTGTCTTAATTTTAGTTAACTGCGTTTTGAAATCGTTGTTATAAACTATTTGAGCTTTAAGAAAGGTGCTATTTAAGAAAGGATTTCTAATAACAGTTAAATATTTTTTTAAGTCCATGCTAGGTAAATATATGTTGTCCTGTCCCAGAACTTTATCTGCTAAGAATTATACACAAGGATTTCCAAATCTTACGGTTTCAAAAAGTAACCATAGAGGAAAAAACTTAGCAATTTCTATAGTCAGTATTCTGTTTGGGTTATCAAAAGAGCAACTCCATGCTCCACATTATTTGTAGTCCTTATTTTAAAGTTTTAGTAGCGCTGTCAACAGAACAGATGTGAAGGGATTGAGAGCAGGACAATCAACTAGATTTTGTTTTTAGAATATAAAGAACATTCTAAAAATGATTAAATAGCATTAACTGTACCTCAGGATCTGTGCATGCCTCTCAATAGCACATGGCTCAAATGGTTCTTTCCTTTTGTTAGGTTTAATAATTGTGTCATCTTTAGTTTTTGCTTTGAACATTGTAGATGTCATCTATTACTTTCCCAAGTTGATTTTATAGTTATGTCTGAATTTGTGATTCATGTCAAAGTATCTTTGAGTTAGTATCTCTTTAAAGATATTTAAACTGATTTATTTTTATAGCTTGATTGGTGATAGCTGAGAAAATTTTTTCAATATGTAGAATTTTCATGGTTATTTTGTGTGAGTTATTTTTCTGGGTAAGCCGTCTGCCACAGAAATTGACACTAAGGTGAGATTAATGTTAATGAAGTGAGCAGTAGAGCAGCGACTGGATTGCTTTAAAACATTCTTTGATGAAATTACTCTATAGTTGGTGAGTTCATAGAGCAATATAGTTTTTTCTTGTTACTTAATTGAAGCCTTCATTAGTTGCAAAGAATTTATCTGATAAATCTGCCTTTGCACAAGTGTGATACCGATGCATGGAAGGCTTTGCTGAATGGCCTTTGATAATTTGTGCCTAGTGGAAGGTATGGAGCTAAACAATTAAGATTTCTTCATTATGGATAGGCACACATTGGGTCTCTGGTATTTTAGGTAGTGGCATTAACTTGACAATTCTAATTTATTTTATAGTTAGTATATGTAGCAAGTTAGTATGTTTCTTAGTAGTTTATTGTACTTTATTCCAGTTGGTAATATAGTTTTCATCACACTAAACTTTTTATACTAAATTTCTGTAGAAGCTTGTTGGGTTTGCCTTCACCAGAAGGTATTTTAAATATCTACCATATAGCTGATTGTTATAAAGAAACAAAATGAATATTTTTCTTTTTCCTTTTGATTATGTCTACTGTTACTATGTCATTTAGGATTTGTACATTTACAATTGAATAAACTGTAAGGATTATAGGTTGATGACCTGTTTATTGTGAAAAGATGTGTTTTGTTGTATACAAATACTTGTTTAAAAATTAATAAGCCCCAGGAAGTACAGCATTGACTGGCACAACTGCCCATAGTGGGCTTCCCAACTAACTGCCTTTAATGGATTCAGGCAAGTGCAAAGTTTCTAGCCTATTGTGTGACAAAGAACTATGTATTAAAGGAAAAGAAAAACAAATGAATAAGAATTCCTTCAGCAAGGTTGGAGTAGGGAGTGGTTGAGGGGTTTGATTTGTTTTTTGGTATGGGAGGGAGTGGTGGGGTGGATTTGTGTTTGACTTTTTTTTCTTTAAGCAAATTCTATATGTTACCAAAAGCACATGCTGTATATTTTCTTCCCCTTTTGTGTGTATATAGTATTTTGAAAGATAAATGAATTGGGTATTTGTATGTGGGGATGTACAAAATTGTGGCTGCTCTCTTTGTGGAAGGAAAAAACATAAATGAAGTTAATGCACTTCTTTTCCTAGCCCAAAAGTCACTGTGATTATATTTTTTTAATGAAATTTAGAAATAAAAGCTGTTGTCTCCTCAATTGTAAAATTAGTTTCAAAATGCTGCTTCTCTTATCATTAGTCTAGTAATTGTTGAACTGTTTTCTGCAAACTGCATTTTACAAAATTTAAACTTGGAAACTGTATTAACTTTTATAGTTAAACATTGTATTAAATAAACTATACTATAATAAACAGTTTGGTTTTGAATTTTTTAAATTGTATTATCTAGCTTTTTAAAAATTAAAAGCTAACTAATGAAAATAAACCAATTAGAACATACTTTTACTATCAGAGATATACAGTTATTTACATTATGAAAAAACTGAACAAAGAGTTTAACACCCACTGAGCTTCTTTAAGAATTTAGCCAGCAGGGACAATTTCCATGTTTGAGAGTAAGTTCTAATATAAGTATTAATCATAATACTTATATTACTTAATCTAATACTTATATTAGAAAGTAATTATTTAATCATAATACTTGAGATTGTAGTATGTCTTTTGCCCCAGCAAACTTTTAAGATTAAACTCAGAATTTGTATTACTGCCTGCTAGAGTACTACCATTTGCTTCTTAAGTCCTCTGCATTTTTTTCAGCCTTCGGACCGCTGTAATAGATCCTTTGCCTATAAATGGTAAAGTCATGTAAACATAAATGTTGACTTCTACTTAAATTAGACGTAGGGAAAATGCACCTAGTTAACTTGAAACTGAGTCATTGAAAATATATGCCTAGTTATAGTGATACAGTGAAAAAAAGTATATGCCTAGGTAAAAAACATTCTGAACATTTAGTAAGCAACTAAATATTATTAAACCCAAAATCTGGAGTGTTCTTAAAAGCTTTATCCAAGAAAATGTATAGAATGTGAATGTAACAAACTGCAAATTGTGTATTAAGATACTTTAGGCATCAATTTGCTTTTTCTATTTACTTCCTAGGTTTCTTTCCTAAATGTATTTCCTTACCTTACAACTTTTTGTTTTTAAATACTGATTAATAACTTACACTTCCCTGCCCCCATCAAAGACCTCTCAGAACTCAGAATGCCTTGTTCCAGTTTATGTCTTTGCCACAGATTTTATCTACAAGTTTCTCTTATCAGTGCAGTTGCATTTCCACTGCTGTGCCATTCAGTTATTTTTACTGAATTACTTTGTGATTATTTAAAAACATTTGTGTGACCTTACCTTTCTTTTTAATGTATTCTAGTAGAAAGCCCAGCCCAATTCAAAGTAAAATAAGTTGTGTATATCAGGCTGAAAAACTAGTAATGTCTGGTGTTTTATGTTAGCCTTCACTCAAGCTAAGTTGGTTATATAACATTTGTGTAATTAGCCATTTAATAGAAACTTATTTCCTGTTTTATAATATGGGGAAAGATAGCTATCTAAAATTACCAATTACATATATATATATAACTTAAAGGAAACGACATGGCAGAAGTTCCCAGACTTTCTTGGTTCACTTTACCTTTGTGTCTCAACAATTTTAACACGGTGTTAACCCTGGGCAGAAGAAATAGGTAACAGATCTGTTTATTAAATACTTTAAAGGCCAGGAGCACACCTATAATCCCAAAACTTTGGGAGGCTGAAGCAGGATTGCTTGAGGCTGCAGTGAATTGTGATTCTGCACTGCATTCCAGGTGGGCCACAGAGTGAGACCCAGTCTCTAATAAAAATGTTCACATAGCTAAAGTATATCTCACAACTTAGCCATTTGAAATTTTAAAAAATATTTTTACAATTGCATTCTTAACCACAATGAGTTAACTAATGGCATTGTGTAACTGTTGGTCACAGCACAACTTCTCAAACTTTGGAAACACATTGCATACACCGTCCTCTCCTATGATACACGATTTTGTGTAGTATATGAATCTTTTTTTTTTTTTTTTTTTTTTAGAATAAAAAGAATAAAAGAGAGAAAGAGGAAGAGATTTTAGAAAAAGAGAAAAGGAGAAAGAAACAGCAAAAGGAAGAAAAAAGAGGAAGAGATTTTAGAAAAGGAGAGAGAAAGAAACAGCAAAAGGAAGAAAGAAAAAGAATGAAAGAAAGAGGAAGAGAAAGGGAGAGAGAATGGGATTCTTGTTTTATTGCCCAGGCTAGAATACAGTCTAAAAATGGGTATTAAAAACCTCTTTTATGCCAATAATTGTGCTTAACAATGGAGACAGGAAGGAATAGGGGATGAAAATAACAAATAAGCAGACAACCAATATTTTATTTAAACCTGTGAAATGCTATG